>JAOTRH010084393.1:0-16956 GCA_034768845.1 Heliamphora exappendiculata | reverse complement strand
ATATATTAGTTCCTCGAGAGAAATTAAAAGATAAAGAAAATAACAAAAAAAAAACTATATTAAACAAAAATTGCAACTCTTATCCAAACTAAGCCTTGAGAACACGCAACATAATTTTTATTGATGCTTAAAACAAAACAACAGAAGAGGAAAGAGAACAAAAAAAATTATAGGAAAGAAAAAAAACAATCACAGAAAATACATTTCGATCATTCATATGATGTAAAACCCACGACACTTATAAACTTCAATACATATAAATTACCAAAATAAAATTTCAGTAATTTTTGTGATTAAATTCATGTAGTTTTAAGTATTTCCCTGAAAGTTTTGACACACAAGTTCTATTTTCGGTCATTTTCCATTCTTGCCACTTTTAGACGTTGCCTCCTTTACGGATTGCAGCGTCTCTCTCACTGCAGTTACAGCATTAGCTAGGATTCCAGGATCCTCATCCTTATCTGTGCGATGAATCACCTCCACGTTCTCTTTTATCGGCGGTTCGTTGTCCTTCCCCGGCGTCGATCGGTAATCCACCGTCTTCACCTTTATCTCCGCCGCGCCGCCTTCATTTTTCTCTTCTGTTCCCTGAACTTACACCCATGCTTGCATGAGATTACCAAAATAATGACAATAATAATAAGTGGGTTTTGAATGGAAGTGTAAGAAAGACAGTACGTACTTTGATGGTGCTCATGTCGATCTGAGTTCTTCAAGCTTTCTCTCTGCAATTTATCTGCTTGTCCGGTAAGTTCGGGGTTTAGTGGGAAGACGAAACTATATACTTATACGGATATAGACATAGAGTCTGCATGTAGTGACACGTCGCATATGCCGTGGCAATCTTTAATTGCGCCACGAGAAAACCTCAAGAGTGTTGACACGTGGTGGTCAATGTTATTGGATAATATATTATATTGCATTTTATATAATAGAGGTTGAGCATGTCGATAGTTTCAAAGTAAGGGTATAATTAGTGTCAAAGTTCGTTTAAGGGATCATGTTAGCGGGTTTTTTTTTTTTTTTTTTGGTGGTAAGTCGATTTGAACTTAAATTGTTAAATCTAAGATCTATTTGATGGGTTTAGTCAAGATAAGCTAATGGACGAATTAACAAGTTTTTATGTTTTTTTGATAGAATTTATTTATTTGTAGAGCTCGTTGAGTTTGTTATTTCTGTAAAAAATAGAATTCATCTGATATCTTTAGCTACGTAATCAAAAAATATTTGTTTAACTATTTAACCAAAAAATTATATTTATTATTTATTTATTTTTAAATAAGTGTACTCCATTCACGTAGTTATGTTTATCAGATTAACTTTATTTTTTGTATAAATAATAAACTCGACAAACTCTACACAATTAATGATTCCTATCAAAAAAAAAATATATACAAATGATTCATTTAAATTAGATGAAAGCCAATTCTTTATTATTAATTTTTTTGGAGTTAGACGGGCCTTTAGGGCTAGCTATTAGGCGGTCTGGGCTCTAACAATTATACTTAAGGCCCAAGTATTATTCAGGCAGACTCGGCCCGCCCGAGTATCGGGTTTGGGCCAAACTTTAGCTCAACGGGCCGAGTAACGAGCTAACGAACTAAATGATGACACTTATTTCAAACCAATGTTTTTATAACAGGATTGAATCCACTGGTTCAACCGGTTGATCTGTCACTCGGTCTAATTAATATTTTAGATCAACCTACTGAACCGATTAAATATAAAAATTATTGTTTTTTAAGAAAATAATTTTAACCCACAGTTAAACCGTCAACCCAGTCGAACCGATAGTGAATTATAAGAATCGATCAGTTCTTATAATGCTTTTCAATTTGCTTCTTGAAATTCAATCACACACAATAAAACTGTAAAATAAAGTTAATAAACCTAATTGTTAATTTAAATTGCCTTTGATAGACTAATTGTAACTTGCAATTTGCAACTAATTCGATAGTAGATGTATAGAGGGAATACAAAGGCCAGATAACGATTCCTAGAACCAAAACCAATGACGCCACCTAACCTCCATTCTAAAGAAAAAAAATAATATTTATATTTTTTTTCAAGAATGATGTAATATAGTGAACTCTAATATGTTGTACATGTTACTTAATTTATGTTTTATTATATTTGTGAATTATATTTATTTTAATTTAACTTAAGAATGAATTATACTTTAAAATTTATTTACCTTTCTTAAAGGTTCTAATTTTTACTCGGATCATAAAATGGCTTTATGTTGTTATTTAAATTATGAATTAGATGTCATTTTATTTTTTAAATATAAATTTATTAATACATAATTAATTATAATGTCATGGTTCGATTCTAATTTGATAACGGTTGAATTGGAAACCCATCCACCTAATCTCTTTTTCGATTTGCTCAACAATTTAATTTTTAAAATATTATTTCAAAGTATCACGCGGCGTTATCTACGTATTGGGATTTGAACATCAATTCTTGCACGCAAACGTAAATACATGCAAAAAAAATCATGCAAAATTTTATATGGTTCGACACAACCTTCCTACGTCTACAGGTGAGAAAGATAATCCACTATAACCGTAAAGTGTACAATTATGAGATGAAAAACACCCAAAAATCCTACACCTATAATCAACTCTTGAAACAAATCCCGTTACCTCACTCAAGGGACACTCCTGTGCCCCCAATATTTTTCTGTCTCCTCCTACATCTATACCCATATGATTCAACTCTTCACAAAATATAATTACAATTATATATTCCTATTTATAGGTAATCTGGAAAACTCCAACCCCATATAATTATAAAATCATACACATATTAAAGTACTTCTTGTAGATTCATGATTTTAGACCAACTTAAATACATATAAATAAAAATACTAATTATATGAATCAATAGAATACAAGATATACACCAAATACTATATAGTATTGTTATTTAATAATACAGTAAAAAATATGGATAAAATAACGATGTACACTTCTGTTAAGTAAATATGTGTTGGAAATTTTAGACTTAAATATCTCTAAATACGATCAATAGGCTTAGATAATCGAATGATAATTTATGTAAGCTTCAATTCACAATAGCAATTACGAAAGAACAAGAACAACCGAAAAATACGCAAGATTTACGTGGTTCGGCTAACTACCTACCTCCACAGGAGAAAAAAATTAATCCACTATACTCTTTAATACAGATTACAAGATTCACTCCACTCCTAACAATATCTGTGACATAAAATTGAGTCTCTTACCATCTCTCTATACTCTCTATAGCCTTTAACTTGAGTCTATCTGAGTATTTTGACGACTTATGAACTTATATTGGTTTTAAAGTCATAATCCCTTTTATATAGGTTTCAAAGAAAATTCTAAAGTTGTATAACTCCTAGCTGTCCACCACCGTCCGTCCAAATTCTTGTCTATTCCAAATTTGATTTTTGACAATTCTAGTCAATTCCAAATCTGATGTTGAGATTCAAGTAAATCTCAAATTTAATTTTTGACAATTCTGGTCAATTCCAAATTTGATGTTGAAATTCGAGTCAATCCTAACAATCTCTACCTTGGCTCGAATCTTTTAGCCATCTTGAAAAATTATCGACAATCCTCGACCTGCACCCTTTTTTTGGGTATGGGCGCTCCACCCTTTTAGATCTTTTACTTGAATAGACTTGGATCAAATCCAAATCAGACTTAAATTTGATCATTCTGCAATCAACAGGCTTCTCATCTTTGGATAATCTTTCAAACTCCATTCCTGTGCTGCCTGTAGCATTATTGTGAGATGAAAGTTCTCCACTTGACCGCTTCTGTTGCTATTGACTTGAACCACCATCATTCGATATTCTGGGTGAGTTTTTCTAACTAAACTCCACATTGACTGCTGCACTTTTCTTTTAACTTTTTGACATACTATGCTCGTCAACCTCATTAATCCCTAAATGTGTGTATCTCGTGTCGTCCCTACTGGAATTAGTTTGTGTGATAATGGTGACTCCACTTATCACCTTGTTCCTTACCAATCTGTAGAGTTCATCCACTTTCTTTCCTCTTATGATAACTGAGGATCTTTTACTGATCTTCATTACTCCATATTTTCCCGTGAACTCATAGCCTAGATAATTCAATATTCCTAAAGAAACTAATTTTTCTGTAATCCCGGAACATGCCTAACATTTTTCAAAGTTCTTACAACCCCGTCAAACATCCTAATTTTGACTGTTCCAATTCTGACTGACTGACACACTTAAGTCATTTTCTATTAGAATTGTACTTCCGTTGTAAGACTTATATGAATGAAAATATTTTATGACTAGACACATATGGTATGAGAATTATGAATCTAAAATTCATGATTTTGATAGAAAGCTTAAATTTGTTGAAATTGAGAGTACTTCACCTTCTGAGTTGCCGTTTGGCGATTCTTCAATAAAACTGACGATTTCTGTAGTCCCCTTACCTTTCTTTTTTTTCCCTCAAGATGCTGTTTCAATTCTTGACACTCGCTCTTGCAATGTCCAGTTTTGTGGCAATAGAAGCACTCCACATCCTTTCTTACACGTGACTTGAATTAAGACCTGCCACTGTTGGAACCCTATTCACCTGATATACCCCTTCCTCTGCTTGACTCAGACTTAACCATTAGTACACCTTCTATGCCAGATTCGTTGTCCCTTTTCATCTTATCATGCTACAAAAGAGCCCCAGTGACCTCTTCTAACTCTAGAGTGTCTTTTTTGTATATCAAAGTTGTCACCAGCTGATCATAGGACGTCAGAAGCAATGTCAGGAGAAGGATCGCCTTATCCTTATTATCAACCTTTACTCCAAAATTAGATAATTGTGTGATGAACATATTGTACGTATTCAAGTGTTCCAATAGTCTTATACCTTCTCGCATATGTAGTCAATACTATTATTTTTTCACGTACAGCTTGTTAGTTAGATTCTTTTTCATGTAGAGATCTTCTAACTTCTGCCAGATCTCATGGGCTGTCTCTACATCGAGCACATTACGAATAACCTCGCCTCCCAGATTCAACCTAATCAAACTCGGGGCCTTACAATCAAAGTCATCACAATCGTCATCGGTTATCTTGTTTAGCTTTTTTGCCTTCCCGAGTAATGACTTAGATACCCCTTGTTAGATCAACAGATCCTTCATCCGCCCCTGCCATAGGAAGAAGTTATTCTTACCATTAAACTTTTCAACTTTGTATTTGATGATTGTCATCTTCACTGCAACTTGTGATTAAGCCAATAATTAACTCTAATTTTCCACCACGACTTTGGATCTTCAACAATCGTCAGCTTTGATACTACTATTGGGAATTTTAGACTTAAATCTTCCAAAATACGATAAATAGACTTGGATAACCAAATGATAATTCACGTAAGCTTCAATCTACAATAGCAATCACGAAAAAACAAGAATAATTAAAAAATACGCAAAATTTACGTAGTTCGGCTAACTATTTACTTCTACAGGAGAGAAGAATCAATCCACTATACTATTTAACACAGATTATAAGATTTATTACACTCCTAACAATATCTATGGGTTCAAACTGAGTCTCTCACAATCTCTCTATACTCTCTCTAGCCTTTAACCTAAGCCTCTCTGAGTATTTTGACGACTTATGAACTTCTATAGATTTATAGTCATAATTCTCTTTATATAGGCTTTAAAGGAAACTCTAAAACTGTATAACTCCTAACTATTTGCCACTATCCGTCTAGATTCGTGTTTATCTCAAATTTGATTTTTGACAATTCTAGTCAATTTCAAATTTGATATTGAAACTCGAGTCAATCTCAAATTTGATTTTTGACAATTTTTGTCAATTCTAAATTTAATATTGAGATTTGAGTCAATCCCAATAATATAAAACAAAAATAACCTACTTAATAGATATCGAACTATTTTATTTATGAAAAACATCATATTAAGAATGCTACCTAATATTTTGAATTTACTTAATAATTTTCTCAAGTTGTGTGTATTTTGAGTTATCTTTTTAAATAATAAAAAAGTAAAGATACTTTATCATTTCACTAATATTTTGTAGAAAATAAAAAAATAATGGCAATGGATTGGCAGTAGCACGAGTGATTGGATTAAGAGAAGGCGCATGCAAATGCGGAGAAGAATAACGTTGTGCTTAAAAAAAGTGATTGGAAGCATTATTCAAGCACTATTAGGGAATGTTTGGCAAAATTATTGTTAATAATTTTTAATTTTTTATTATTAATTTTAGTTATAAGTTAATAAATTTTTTTTTAAATATTTAAATTTTTTGTTATAATTTATAATGATTTTTTTAATTTTAATTATAAAATATAATTTTTTTATTAAACACTTAAAACTTTTATCACAAATTATAATTTATAAATTATTAATTTTAATAAAAACAATAACTAAGGAAACTACTGAAAGTTACTAAGTTAGGAGAAGGAGGAGGAATTATGAGGACACTACAATGACATAAGGGGAGTAATAATGCCACTCCTAAATTTTAACCCAATGAGACACGTGCCACAAAGTCATTAATTAGCTTGTTTACGAATGAATTGGTAGCTATTATATTTAAAAAATATTTATAATTTTTATCATTTTACGTTTTTTTTTATTTAGGAATTTCCAATTGTGGTTCTCGGAGACGGGCATATTTTAATTATTATGGATATATGTTTTTTAAAAGAACTTAATTGAAAAATATTAAAATTGTTCAAAAATATTATAAGCAATTTATATTAAATATAATACAATTATAATTATAAAATTTTTTCGACACTTAAGCCTTGCTTGTTTTGACGGATTATTAGTCCGTTCAGACTATTAGTTCGAAGTATAATCCAATCTGATATTTGTTAAACCTTCGAATTAGTTATTCGGACGGATTGCTACTCCGTCGTATAAGGGATAATTAGTGAGGGAGATGTGTAGAATTAAGAAAAATTGAATTAAGAAGTGAATTTAAATTTTTTTAAAAATAATAAGAAATATTAAAATATTAAAATAAATAACATAAAATTTAACTTATTAATTTATTTAAGTTAATTTTAAAATAAATTAATTTAATACAAGAGTAAATTAATTTAGTAGCGTATATCACATATATTATTATGTTATTTCTTTGAAGTTTTAATATAAAATTAAAGTGCAACTGTTACCAATTTGTTTTGATCGAAACGCAAAATTGCTAATATTACTCCTCTTCCTTGCAAAACTAAACAAGATAATGCCACACCTCACCCATACCGAACTAAGCAAGAGGACATCACTTAAAAATATCAAAGCTAATTTAATATTTTATTTAACATATTTGGCCTCTTAACTTGAAAAAAAAGAAGATCAAGTGCTCTTTGAGCATGGGCATATAGCGCTCTACTCTATAAAATACCCACATAATTGCGTTTACCCCTACATCTAATTGTCTGTCCTAGACAATCATGTTGCTCTTGGCGGCGTTAGCACCACGTGGTCATATTCTATAACCGTTGAATGATGTCACGTAGAAAAATTATAAGATTCTCTTAATAAATGAGCATGCCGTGTCCTAATACCTTTGTCAGCCACATAATTATGTGGATCCATATAAGATGACTGTTATTATTACATTTATAAATATTTTTAATTATCTTATTATATTTATCAATTATGAATTTTTTAAATAATGATAGTTCTTTTTTTGTATTTTTTTTTTGTATTATGATGAATCCTAAATATTTCTATTGTTTGAAACTTTTCATAATTAAGGATGGGTTGAGTTTTAATTAAATTGACAAATAATTAAAACATAGATTTTAATCATTTGTTGGTTTAGATTTACAAGTTTTATGAATACAAAAAATATTTGAGTTTTACCTTAATGTTGAATATGAGAATTTTTTCATACTTTCATGTAAAGTATGAGAATTTTTTTATATTTTTAAAATTTTATTTATTTTTTATTTTTGATAAAATGGGTACTTATATATATATATATAAGAAATTTTTATCATTTATTAGTTTGTCAAACACTGATAGATTTATTATTTGTCATGAAAAGTTTCAAATAATAGCAAATATTTTGTGTTCATCTTATTACAAAGTATGATACAGATATTTTTTATGAATGAGCACTCATATCTTGAAAGAAATAATTACATTAATATTTTGTTATTATTTGAAAAAAATAGAATGTCTACAAATTTATTTTTATAAATTCTATCAATATAAGAAATATTTAAATTTTACCTTAATGCTGAATATAAGAAAATTTTCATACCAAAGTACTTGACAATTCTCATACATGTTTTTCTAGTTTTATTGTTTTAATTCTTAGTAAAATAGGCACTCATGTATCCAAATTAATTTTTTTTTGGATAAGTAATTAAATATTATATAAAAAATTAATTTACAATGAAGAACAAAAACTACATCCTAGCCAACAAACAGAACAAAAAAACTATCACAACTCGAGATGTTAAGAAAGATCGTAATAACACAAAAATTCACACATATCAAAAGAGACAATTACAAAAACGCAAGAGCAACCGGAGACAAAAGACAAACTCCCAAAAACTAAAACACTACCCAAAATTACCAAAGATTTTTTTTTTAATTAATCGAAATATGTTTGATCTTTGATCTAGCTTCCTTTTACTTTCCACCCTAAATGCTGAATTTGAATTATTTTTTTCTTTGAATTTTATTTTATCAACCTCTTTACTAAGACAAATTAATTTTCTTAGTACACAAAATTTTCAGTACAATGAGAATTCATACACTATATGGATAAAAACCTAAAGCATCAATTTTAAGTATGCTTAAGACTTAAAAGAGAAAATGCGTAAAAAAAAACAGTAAGAGAAATTCTAAAAAAAATATAATCATATATCTTTATTTGATTTTGCTAAAAAACAAAGAAAGACAATGAAGGAAAAAGAAGTAGAAAAAGCAGAAGATTCACACTAAAAAATATTTTGAACAAGAATATGGGAATTCTTAACGTGATCTATTAGGAGATTATAATAGTTTTTCAAAATGTATAAAATTGAGTTATGAGTTGATCGATTTGTTAGTTTTTTCACTTTGTTTACATCAAGTTAAAAGATAATAAGCTTTTTGATGACTTATTTTAAGAAGTGACTTATAAAATTTATTTATAAAGCGTTGAATTGAATTATTGCCTTTTAAGCTAATAAATCAATTTAAACAAGTGCATATAAAAAATTATTTTACCAAATAAGACTTTATTTTTTATAATTTTTATTATTATTTTTATCTAATTCTGCATTCAATGTATATCTTGTTTAATGAATTTTAACAAATAAATTTTAAAATTAGATCTTTTTAATAAAAATAATTGTTTAAAATAAAAGTTATTGATAGTGCCTCCTCCTAGATCGTTTCTACAAAGATCTCTTTCTTTTCTAACCTGAAATAACTCAAGAAAGCCATTAGGACATATGCCGGAATGATTTCGACGGAACCCTCCGACACTTTATCTCCCTCTTCAATTTTCTCTCTATTTTCTATTTCCCTTTTCCCTTTTTATGTTTTGTGTGTGATTTATATTTTATTATATTTTTTTGGTATGATTTTTTCCTTTTCATCACCGGTTCTCCCCTACCTTATTTTTTTAGGATACTATTTTTAAATTTAGATGTTATTAGATCAGCATAGATATATTAACATCAAAGTTGAGACTAGGCAAGATCACCTTTAGCTTTTGGTAAATTCTTTTACTAGAGTAGAGACAAAAATGTCATTTTAGTTCATTGTGTAATGTGTTGATCATGGTAATTAATTTATTTTTTATTTTTTAAATTAATTTTTTGTGTGTTTTAATAATGTTTCGTTGCGTCAAAATTTGTGATTTCACTATGTAAAAATTCAATTTTTCTATTGTGTAAGATATCTTTCTCCCTACATAAAGTAGTGTTCATAATATAAAAACAAATTTGTTACAATCTTTTACATAAATAGTTTTGTTTGCTTAGGATCGGCTTATCATCGTTCTTGTTGCAGGGAAGTATATCAGTTAGAAAGAGCACCAAAATCCACCGAGTCTGCTTGAATTATAGATACACTCTCCAATAATAAACACAAATAAGAGAAAACTCTTTGAAAATTCTTATTAACCAATAAACTGAATTATCTTAAGGTGTACATCACAAATTTATAGTGAAAGACAATTAATTCGTACTAAAGATCAAGTAAAGAAAAGGCAACAAGTGCCTGTCAAGATAAAAATTAAAAAAATCAAAATATTACCAAAAAATAGAAAGATTTGAGTTAGATTCAAATTACAAAACTAGAATAAAGTCTAAGATTGCTAGAAAAAATCTAGACTTAAATAGATTTGGAAAGCTCTCGGAATTGGCAGTCAGATCTTTACTAAAACAACAAAATTCAACATTTTTAAAGCCTAAACGAAAGAATTTGGCAGTTTTTGATCGAACATCGGCCTTCCAAGGTCAATTCGCACTATCAGATCACGCCTCTGCTATTATTGTTGGGCTTTTCAGTAGTTATAGGCCTTCTTGAATAAAAGATTGAGTAACTCTGCATCAGTTCTTAAGGTAAGCTTTGCTTAGGATTTGCTTCATGAGTATTTTGGAATACATAATATATATATATATATAGGTCTCATTTGCTTTACTTGGTCCTTTGTTTTGTTGATGGGCATGAGCACATCTGGAGTGTTAGGCATTGCTATTGGGGTTAGTTTTTAGTTTTTTGTTATTAATTTTAAAAATTAAATATAAATTTTTAAATTATTTACACTTTTTTGTTAGAGATTAGAACGCGATCACTAATTCGGTCCAAAACCAATAAAGAACGCACAAACACAGAATAATAATGAAAAAATGAAAAGAGAGAACCACACAAACACGACATAAGGTTTATGTAGTTCAGCACGTCGTGTCTATATCCACGAGATCATACACTTTCACTATTATCTTGAAAGATTAGAAGAGAAGAGAGTTCTAGGGAGAGAATATAAGAAAAAACCACACTGCATCAGCTCAAAAGTATTTTGGCAGCCCGTCATGTAGTCTCATACTCCTGACATGCTCATTCAACGTTCTGTTCATACGTTAAGTCACACCATTTTACTGTGACATTCCTGGAATGATTTTTTCCAACCTGATTTCACTTGCTGCACAAAACTCCTTGAGTACACCGTTTGTGTTCTCACTTCCATTATCTGATTTCAAACACTTAACTTTAGGTCAGTCTCAGTTTCAACCAAGACCTTCCAAATCTTAAATGTTTCAAACATGTTAGACTTAATTTTCAGAAAGTAAACCCAAATCTTCCTGTTGGAGTTGTCAATGAACATGACATAGTACCGTGAGACTCTAAGAGATGCAACTGTGGAAGGTCCCCACAAATCTCTGTGTACCAACTCCAACCTATTAGGTTTCGATGCCTTAGCTCTTTTAACGAAGCTGAACTTCCTCTACTTCCCAAGGATGCAACCTTCACACAGTTCAAATTTCTCAGACTTCTAACTCGGTAACTTAATTACCCTTTGAGTATAGAATTTTCATTTTTTTCTCACTTATATGCCCTAGTCTCTTATGCAATAAGTTTGTGTCTGACCCACCATCTGTAACTGCTACCAAGTCCCTTGTACTTGAAGTCATGTACAAGGTACTCGTTTTTGTTCTTCGAGCTACAACCATAGCTCGTTGGTGACCTACCATGTGCCATTAACAAATGTCACTGAGTATCCTTCAGTGTCGAGTTGCCCAACGAATATCAAAATTTTTATTAATTTAGGTACGTGCCGTACCTTGTGTATCTTCGACACTTATCCACTTGGCACTCTAATATGGATGTCGCTTATACTCACGATATCCAAAATTTCCCCATCTGTCAAATACACATTTCCAAAATCACCAGTCACATAGTTATCGATGATCTCTTGATGTGCCATAGTGTGGAACGAATCCCCTACGCTTAGTACCCAAGAATCAATAGAACTATCCATTGATAGAAGCAAAGCATCATGTACTTCATCTGTAACAACATCGGTCAACTCACCCTCAGCCTTCTTCTTCAACTCCTTGCAGTTCTTCTTGATATGATCGATTTTGCGATAGCCCTAGCATTTAGGTTGCTGTCCAGACTTGGATTTGCTTCTACCCTTTTTGGACTTCGACCTTCCTCGATTTTGATTTTTACCAGTACCTTTATCCCTTGTTTTAACATTTAATTCTGAACCAACATTCAACCCAAAGCTGAACACCTCACGGGAATCTCTTCTGCGAACCTCCTCGCTCAATATCATATTCCTAATATCGTCATACTTCAGTTTATTATTCCCAGCAGAATTACTTACTACTGTTCTCATTTCTTCCCAATTGTTTGACAGTAAAGCCAAAATAATCAAAGCACGAATTTTATCATCAAAATTGATCTCAATTGAACATAACTGGTTCATGATGGTGGTAAACTCGTTTAGATATTGTGCAACCGGGGATTCCTCGACTATCTTAAGGTTAAACAATTTTTTCATAAGATGTACCTTGTTACTGGCAGATGATTTCTCATACGTATTCGACAGCGCTGCCATCATATTTGTCATAGTCTTCTCGTTGATCACATTGTGTGCCATTGATCGAGACAACATTAGCCGGATCACTCCCAATACCTATCTGTCAAGTAAAGCCCATTCCTCATGCTTCATTCCCTCTGGTTCTGAACCCAAGAGCGACAAATATAACTTCTTTCCATGCAAGTAGTCATCGATTTGCATCTCCAATAACTAATGTTTGGTCCGTTGAACATCTCGATTTTCGTCGATCTTCCTTGTTCATCTATGTGTGTTCTTCAACTCTACTAACCCAGAGTTCTAATACCAATTACATTGTTGGGTATTATAACGCGATCGCCAATCATGCTCAAAATCAACAAAGAACACAGAAACACGGAATAAGAATGAAAAAAGGAGGAGAAAAATAATCACACAATCACAACACAAGATTTACGTAGTTCAGTAAATCATGTCTACATCCATGGGATACACGCTTTCACTTTTATCTTGAAAGATTACCAAGGAAGGGAGTTATAGGGAGAGAATATAGGGAAAAAATCACAAAAGAATAACATAGCACACGGCTGCCCAAAACCCTAACAGCCTATAACACACGGCTGCCCAAAACCCTAGCAGCCTATATTAGGCTTCACCCTACATAGACTGCTCGAGTGGTCTGTTGATTCGTATCGAGTGGTTTTGAGGGGCTCTCGATTTCTCACCCTACAACAAATCACTGAGGACCACTCGAGCGGTCCACCCAGAATTTGAATTTTCTTCACATCCTTTAACATTTTTGTCAAAAGTTATAATTATTTTTCTTCTATTTCAGCTATAAACTGATATATTTACCAAATACTTACAACTTCTACTACAAATTATTAATTTCAGCAATGAGCCTACGCATTTGTTGTTTGTCAGTACTTCTGTGTTTGTTTTATTTGGTGGTTGCATTGAGCTTTTTTGTAGTGGTCACTGAAATTATTTCTTTAACACACCAATGTTATATGAAGCTTGGTTAATTTTTTTGGAGATTCAATCCATGACCCAACTCGTTCAGAGGCATCAGGGTTTAAAATAATTTTTTATGAAGCTTAGTAAATGAGTTGAGCCTAGAGCCGTTAGGCTCGAGCTGAAGTTCTCATGAACAAGTCTTGTAAAGTTCGGGGGTAGCGACTAAGAGAAAAATTATTGTAACTCGTTTTTTAGCTTCTGACCAGATTTTGAGTTTTTATATTTATTGCTTCTGTTAGTGTTTCTTAACTTTTGTATTGTATTGACTTTTATCATTGTGAAAGTCAATGCAACTTTTTGCACGTAAATTTAGTTTTAAGCAAACCATGTAAAATTGTATTTTTTGAGTGTGATTGCATTCTTTTTTATTAGTTATTTTTCATTTTTTTGCTATAACAGCCAACGAGAAAAAATGCAATTACACTCAGAAAATATAATTTTAAGTTAAGATTACTATTTTTACAAATATCAATACATATACACAAATATTTATACACTTACATATTTATTATCCATCACATAATAAGTGGTAGTTAGTATTTTCTATATTGTTATATGGATTTGGTGAACTTGTTCCGGAACTTTAAGTGAAATTTGAGTTTTTTTATTAAAAAATAATTGGGACTCAAATAAAATTTTTGAGTGGACAATATACAACCAATACGCATGTTGTGGGCTAATGTCAAATTTCTCATTTGCTAAATTTTAGTAAAATAATATGAAACACAATTAATTTCTCTCTCTCTCTCTCTCTCTTTCTCTTTTTATTTATTTATTTATTTAATTTTAACTTTTGTCAATTCATTTGTTCTAAAAATGATTCTACTACTTGTGATGGGACGATGGTATTTGTTATTACTGAAATTAGTAATTTATAGATTGTAATTTGTAATAAAAATTATAAATATTTAATAAAAATTATAATTTATAATTAAAATAAAAAAAAAATTATTATAAGATGAAACAATGGAAATCTCAGACTGGATCCAATTCCCAATAGTAGTAGTAATTGTGAACAATTCGTCGCCGGTTGAAAGGGTTAGTAGATTGAGTGAATTTTGATGAGATAGGGGAAATTTAATTAAGGAGTGTTTGATTCATTGATATATTAACTTCAGTTTAAAATGTAATTAAGATTCAAGTAAGTGTAAAGTGGTCAAGAAAAGAAATAAACAAAACTAAATTGTGTCAGCGAATAGACTTCAACATTCACTTGGAAAAGGGGGGCCCTGCACCACTCATTACCAATCTTTGGCTGCATATTTGGGTTGTTGACACTCATTTTGGATAACGCCATTATTGGTTTCTGGGGTTTGATTTCATTGGTGGGCAAAGTTGCTTATTTATTTATGAATTTATAAATTAAAAAATAAATTATATCAATTAGGTAGTTAAATAAGTTAAAAATAAATAAGCTCGTTTAGATAACTAAATAAATAAATAAATAAAATAAATAAATAAATTCATTTAGGTAGCTAAATAAACAAATAAACTTGTTTATAAATCTAATAAACTCGTTTGGGTAGCCAAATAAGCAAATAAGCTCGTTTAGGTAATCAAATAAACAAATAAACAAATAAAAAACTCTACCCAAACAAAATGACTTATTAGTAAATTAATTTATTTGTTAATAAATAAATAAACAAATAAACAAAATTTCCAAACAGGGTTATCAGAAAAATTACTATTCATGAAAAAAAAAACTTAGATCTATTTTATAATTTAAATTAATTAGATAAGATTCACTTTAAGTGTTTAGTGTTATCCACCCAAGTAAATCAGATCTTTTCAATTTTAAATTTTGGGACAATTCTAATAACTTTTCTAGAATTGTAGGATTAAATTAATCAGGAGTGACTTTACATTTATAGTTATAGGGTTAATTGACCCCATAAACAAATTAATTAATTTGGTCATTATAGTATTTTTTATTTTATTATCCACAATTGATCCCAGTTAAAAAATAATAACTTTTCTAGAATTGTAGGATTAAATTAATCAGGAGTGACTTTACTTTTATAGTTATATGGTCAATTGACCCCATTAACAAATTAATTAATTTGGTCATTATAGTATTTTTTATTTTATTATCTACAATTGATCCCGATTAAAAAATAATAATTAACTCCATAACAAATAAAAACACTTTATAATTCTCTCCAAACTCATCTCACTAATTTACTTTCCATAATAATGCTTATAAATGCACACAATTTTTATAAATATGTCAACCGGACAAATAACTCACTTATACATAATACATAAATATTTATACTAATAGGTGTTAAAATAAAAAAGTGTGTATTTAGTATCACTTCTCACAATTATCTAAATCTTTCACTTATTTAGAAATTCACTAATTTTTGTATTTCATGCTGTTTTTGTCCCTCTTTGATTAAAGCACAACCAAAGTTATAGTTGATCTTGCTTAGCACATCTAAATGTCTAAAGACATTGCCCATTTTGTTTCAAATCAGTGCCGATTTTTTCTAATTTTGTTTTAAGGCATTTCTAATTTGTTTAGATTAGATTATCTTATATTTATAAATTAGCGAGGATTTTAAACTTTTCATTCAAATAAAGTATTTTTTATAGGCAACCAAAAAATGATAAGAATAACCATCCAAAACAATTATTCAACCATTTCAAAATATGAAAGTATGTCGAATGCAATTGTAAAAAATCATGTATTTAAATATTTTTTTTGGTCAAAACATCATTATAAATATATTAAAAATTTATTCTACTTATTAATTGAAAAAAATAGTTTATGATATGTTAACAATAATTAAACAATTATTAATTATTTTCGCACAAAAGTTATTATTATATAAAATAATTTTATGTTTGTGAATGACTTCATTCATTAAAAATTCTAGAGTCGTCACTGGGATTAATAGTGTTCCAATATTCACCATTTTTCTTGGACGATTTTTAAAAACTTTGGAACAACTACCTCAAATAAGTATAGAACACTGCCAACAAAATAACAAAATTACAAAAAAAAAAACTTGAAATTTTAGGAGAAAATCAGGAGAAGGGGTAAAAAACCTTCTTATAAGTAATCAATTCACTCAAATGATCAATATTGGATTCACTCAAATGATCAATATTGGATTTCTAATATCTAAACATGGGGACCGTGGGAAATATCACCAACATAAATTTGAATCCTTCTAAGAGTGTTGCTCTCGAGAGAACTTGACAGTGGAGACAAAAACGAGCTGTAAATTCAGACGTCGTGAGTTTAAAACTATAAAATATTTAGGCAAACGGGATTAACTGCGAAATCTTTTGGCAGCATTGCTCTTGGCGGGGCTGGGCAGTGTCTGGAGGAAAGCATCGGCCAACATCTCCCCGAGTCGAACCTCGGCCGGAGTGGTGAGGTGCAAGTGATCTGGTTCCAGCTC
>JAOTRH010084382.1:0-16956 GCA_034768845.1 Heliamphora exappendiculata | reverse complement strand
ATATATAAATTCATATTTTATTATTTGTACAAAAACTAAGCCAGAACTTTTACAAGATTTCCCGGAGCGTACTAGTGCATCTGTTAAAAATATCATGTTCGTGAGTACAACATAAGAGAGAATCTAAGACAAAGAAGAGGCAACAAGATGCATCCATTTCAGCTGGTTTGTTTTACGCATCACCTGAAAAATAATTTTAACATTGGCAAAGCTAGTGTGAGTGCATAGATATTTGAGTTATTATTCGCTTTCCATTTTTAGAATAATGTCCGAATAAACGGTTCTACCAACAATCCGGGGAGCTACCCCGCAGTGGAAAATGATCATTTTCTAGTCATCTGGTCGTGACTCGCCACCCTTATTACATCACCTCGCTGGTATGCTTTACCGTCCCCCAGCGGCCAAGACGCCGTTATACTATCATTCTTATCTTTATAACCTCATATTTTCATAATCATTTTCAATAATAGTGCACTTCAAAATCATTATAAAGCAATAATTAAAAACTCAATTAACTCAGATATCAGAAGACTCACCTGATTTTTAAGTTTGTTTAGAAAGTTTCAAAATTTGAACACAAAGAAATGAACTAAACTTAGCATGATTGTCGTAAAATAATGTAAAATTTTTTTAAGGTCTAATGAAAATATTTGAGCATAAAAATGTTTGACTAACTATATTTTCGTTAACTTAAGAAATATGAAAAAGATTAAAACTCTTATTTTTTTTATATATAAAAGAATTGATTTGTAATTAGGAAAACCAATTTACATATTTTATCTAACTAAAATTTATTAAAGAGCACGCTTATTTTAGAATAAATTCTTTAAAAATAAGAAGAAAAGAACAGTTCAAAAAATTAAATTTCTTTTAAACATCTTTTATGCTTTAACAAATTTTCTTTTTAATTTTTCTTATTATTTTTACATGATGGATTTCCAAGGTATAAGGAACTAGCTTAAAATTAGAATTCTTCATTTAGTTTTCATTATTTTTAGCTTTCTATTTAAAATAATGAAGATAAACAAAACTAATAAAAATAAACCAATTCTCATACACAATCAAACACATACAGCATACATCCATATATTACAAACACACACATTTATCTATATATTATACACACAAGATACATATATATATAATACACAATATATGCATGTTATATACACACATAGTATATATATTAATCACACACACACACAACGCACACACACTCACACAGTACATATATAACAGATTCAACATATATACGCACAACACACACATCTACGAAACACACACACAGAGCACGCACACGGCGTACACCCACACATAGCGCACGCGCGCACACACACACACACACAATGCACTATACAGAGAGAGATGTGTATTACATAAGTGAGAGAGAGAGAGAGAGAGTATAGAAGGAGAGAGGGGAGAGAGCAGCGAGAGAGGGGGGGCATAGGGAGAGAGACAACGGAGACAGAAGAGGGAGAGAGACGAAGAGTAGCAGAGACCGGCGGCGGTGGGTGAAGCGGTGTCGGCGGTGAAAGCTGGTGGTGATTGGAGTGGCGCCGGTGGGGAGTGGTCGGTGGCGGGGGGCGTACTGCGACGTTTGGGGGGTTCAGTGTTTGCTTCAGCTTTGAAGCTGTGGGAGAACCTTATGGCTTCTGTTGGAGAGTGGAGATGTATATATATATATCTCTTATAAACTCAGGTTCCTCAAATAATTTTGAGAAGCTCGATTCAGTTGTACCAAAATCAAGTGCCGTCTCTTGCGATTATATAGGCATAAGTTTAGGGCATGTGTTTTCATGCAAAGCAAGCGTGGTTTATAATCTGCCAAGTGTACGGTGCTAAAATTTTATACATCATAACAATTTTGATGTAAAATTTTTAATTTAGAAAATAAAAAAATTCAGGTATAAATTTTTAATATATTTTTATGAATTATGGTATAATTAAACTATTCGTTAAAATTTTCTATCTATTTAATATTTTTCCATTGCGGTTTTTCAATTACTACTATTTCCAATAGCTGTAAAGTTTTAAGCCTAGAAAATTCTCAAAATTTTGAGATAAGCTTATTATGTTATTTTCTAATTTATTACGGCGTCGGATTCTGTGACTAACTAATAATTGTTCTAACTAAATTATTCTAGGTCTAATTATTTATTTAGTCTTATTTTGTTTTTTTGTTTTTTTGTTTTTTTTTAAATTGGGTGTCACAGGCTGAGTATCGTGCTATGGCCCATACTGCCTTTCAGATGTTGCGAATCCACTCCCTTCTGGTTGATTTTGGGATTACTCCTGCTCCAATGCAAATATTTTGTGATAACTAGGTTGCCATTTTTATTGCAAATAATCCAGTATTTCATGAGCAGACCAAATATATTGAGGTTGATTGTTACTTCATCCAGAATTTGTTGCTGCACAAACGGATTATCACCCCCTATATTCGTTCGGACAATCAAATTGGTGATATCTTCACCAAACCCTTGTCCCGTTCTTCCTTTTTTCACTTGTCTTCCAAGCTGGGCATTTTTGACCTATATGCTCTAACCTGAGGGGAAGTGTTAGTCTTTATTTTATGTATTAAAGGTACATCGGTCATTATGCCGTATATTCTTTTTATATAAATAAATGTCAGGGAAAGGAGACTGGTTAAATTTCCAAAACCCTAATTTCCTCTCATTCTTCTCTTCTCTTTACCCAAAACCCTAAAACTACGTTCTTTACTTTTTAACTGAGACAAATTGGCGGAAAGTGAGGATCGTCTTTTTGTATCCATTCTTTCCTCATCATTTATGAAATAGTGGAGATGGACCAATTTGCTTCTAGAGGGGAAATGGCAGTAGTTGGGGCAAACCATAAAGAAGCTCCTCGCTTTGCTTTCCACTACTCGTGGCTCTATAGCAGCTCTCGATTCATTAGTGACCCATGAAACTCTTACCAAAGTTGCTATAAGCTTAACAAATAGATCCAACAGATAGGGATAGATATAATTTGTTAGGGCAAAGTGCTTTGTTGGGCTTATTCCCAACTGTGATCACAGATCATTCAATGGGCTGATTTCCTACTAAATAAACTAGACCTCTATCAAGAGTTAAGTTTGTTAATCGATGTGAAATGGTCGAAAACTCTCCACTAAACTTGAGAAATAGCGGGTCTTCTGGGATTTGCATGATAATTAGCTAAGCTAGCCCATGATGACAAAGAGTGTTATGGATATTCAACTAGAAGTAGAACATGTGCCTAAAGTGTATTTGAGTAGCAAGTTGGTGGGCTTTGAATCCACTCTTCTTAAAAGGGAAGGAACAAATGGTTTCATAGATGGAGTACATGGGCTTGAGAAGGACCCCTAGCAAGAGTCGATCTTACAAGATTGATCCGGCAGGTTGGGTGAGAAAGGGTGATTCGCGAAGAAAACAATCATTGAGATAGAAATTCTACCAATTGTTCAGGACGAATGAATCGTTAGCTGCAGCTCAACCATGCAAATCCCAACATCTCTCTCGAGTATGATTCGAGTTACCACAATACAAGCACTTACTTTCGGGGTTCACCCGAACTTCTACCACGACCTCTCCCTAGCCAAAACACTTTGGAGTGAATGCCCATCCAAACAAGTAGGAGCAATAGTTTAGCATTAAGGCGGCGACATTTAGCAACCAAAAAGCTTTAAGGATTGGTCATTGATTCATTGATGATCTATACATAATTTATGGAATACATTTCTAGCTACAGGGGCAGAATGGACCATAAGAGGGTGGAAATTTCCTTCAATCAGAATATTTGCTTTCCCATAGTGTTTTTTTAGTTCACAACAGAAAACATGAGGGCGTGGGATGATCGCTAAGTTTGTACTAGTCATCATAGGTTCAAATCAAACCACTCAAGTACTTAGAGATGTTCAATCCTATTTTATTGTTCAAATAGTGCAATATGCTCGTAAAGAAAATCTTAAAAAAGAAAAAAATGGCACTGGCTTAAGGAAGTGCTTGATGAGTTGTTGGGTCCATATTAACTTTCAATCTTGAGTCAAAGCACTAATTCGAGACCTACAGTAGTGAAATAATGTATTTTACAATCAAGTTAGTTAAAAAGGAAGTTGGGAATGAGAAATTTTATCATTATGTTGATATTAAAAGGAGAATGTGTGCAAGCCATCAGATTCAATTTCTCTATTCCTCTACTTCATAGGATTGAGGGTTATACAACTATCCATTACCCCATGATATTATATGGCTGCCAGAGATCACTATATTGATCGATAAACGACCCTGATCCCTTCGTCAATGGTTTAAAATGGCAAAAGAAGCATCTCGCAAAAATGACGAAGGTTTTTTTCCAAGAAATCACAGGGATATAGTGAAACTTAGACAGACTAAACCCCTCCATCGAGATTTGGCTATCTGGGGGTACTACAACCACAAGAAGGAAAGATAGAGACTAATCAATAGCAAGACAAAAGAAGGTACATTTGTAGCTATAGCAAGGAGAAAATAGCGGCCCTTACATGCCTTGAACTGCAAAAGAAATCTTGCATAGTTACAAGCATATGTAAATGGGCTATTTATCAATAGTTCTTCCAAGCTTCCAAGTTCTTTGACTAAATATTATAGTGCTTCTACAGGTAATGATACCTGGACTTTGCTACTTCTAACGCTCAAGTTCTACTCGCTTTGACAAGAGAGTTTGCTCAAAGAAAAGCAGAGTGTTTAACGAAAGCAGAGATCTTTCATAAAGAAATAGCATATAGAACGTGATATCGCATACCAAAGAGACCAAGCATGGGATAAGCTCAAAGCAAGCAAGAAGGGATCACCGGAAACTCTTCTAAAGGAAGAAAGGATTTGCTAATAGCAAGAGATAAATTGCCAACGAGACTAATTCCGTGCAAGAGTGAGTGAACATCTCGTGTACCAGAATTGGCTTGTTTGATATTATCTGCACCAAAGCATGCACACTCATTCAAGCACCCAACCAGTTTGACTCATATTACCTAAAAAGTGGATCACACTCTAATAGTTCCAACTAAATTAAATATGGGTATTAGATTCAAAGATTTCTTATTCCATAATCTTCGTATATTATTCCACTACAACGAAAGCACTTTTTCACACTTTCATATACTAGAGGATTTCTCCACAATTACTTTCATTTTCAACTTATATGGTTTTCTTCTTGACTTTCTCAGTACCAAATAGGTCATCTGGTGTCAACAAGAGCTCCTTTGGATGCCTTTCTTCACGTAAGAAGTGAATAATATGATCCCATATATAGGAGTTAAGTCAAGCACCTCGATCCAACCATCACTCTAAGGTGCAGCCAGCCAGAGCATCATGTACATGGAGTACACCTGATAATCCTATCACTTCTGGTAGTGGTCTTAGTGCACCAAGACTCAGTATCCCACACCCCCAACATGGGCAATGTTGAAAACCTTTGGCAAGAATACATGTGGTTCACAACCGTCAGGACATAAGGATGATGCGTGTTCAACAAACAATGCACTGACACATAAGATGGCTTCCCTCAAACAAATGGCTTTCAAATAATATTAAATGCCAGTGGTCAAAGAAGGCTTGAAATATCACAAAGAGAAAGTAGAATGGCCACCTCTTTGTTGCTAACTTCAAGTTAAAGGAATATGAGCTCGAACTCCCACCTAACCCAAAGCTACCCAATTAAGTGTATCCCTTGAAGATTGAGACATAGGTAAATGAAACTGATAGTCTTTCTTTTTTTGTATTAAGGGTATTTGTATCATTGCGTTATATTCCTTTTCAATATAAATAAATGTTAGGGAGAGGGGACTGATTAGTTCTCAATACCCTAATTTCTTATCGTCGTCTTTTCTCTTCTCGTACTTCAAAAACCCTAAAGTTATTTTTTTTACGCTTTCACTTGGTATCAGAGCTAAAGATCCAATTCTATAACTATTTCTATTCTTCTAAACGCACAGTGAGATAAAAACAGCGTGCTAACGTCATCTGTCATACGATGACGTTAGCATAACGTCGCCGGCTGTACGGACCTTGAATCCTCTCAATCCGAAGTCACCATGCCACGAATCATCTGGATCTAAAGTTGCAGAGCCTTCTTTGTGAGTTTCAAAACCCTAGTTCTGAAATCGCGAAGCCTTTCTATGCAGTTTCGATCTTGATCAAGTTTCGAAACCCTAGATCTGAAGTCGTGATGCCTCTCTGTGTAGTTTCAATCAAGTTTCGAAACCCTAGAGTCGCGATTTATGCCTCATGTATGTCGCGATCCCTTTCTATGAGTATTCGATCCAGTTTCGAAGCCCTATAGTCGCAATTTTTGCTTTATGCTTGTTGCGATCAAGTTTCTGTGAAGTTCAATCAATTTCTGAAGCCCTACAGTCGCGATCAACCTTCTGTGTGTTTCGATCCACTTCCGAAGCCCTAGACTCACGATTTGTACTGCCTGCTCGTCGCGATCTGGTTCTGAAATTCTAGGCAAAGTCGCACTCTGTTTGCTCGCAACCCTAGGGTACCGATTTAAATTGTTCATCACTAATTTGGGTTCTTTGGATTGTTCATCACATTGATTTGGCCTCTTTTTCACTGCTTTGGGCTGCTTTGTGGTTTGTTATGCTTCTGCTGCTTCGTGGCACTTTTATATTGTTTCCCTTTATTGTTGTTCTGTTGGTTCCCAATTTGTTGTTGTTCATATCGGGATACACTAGCTATGGCCTTGACAAAACATTCTAAATTCAAAGATGATCTTCCACGTTATGTTACATCTAAGTGTTTGAATGAACTGAATTATTTGGCTTAGGCACATGCATTTAAAGTTTTTCCTAAAGGAAAGCGGCGGTTGAGCTATATTACTAATTCTCCTCCGGCATCTGGTGATTCTAAACTCATGGATTGGGAAAGTACCGATTCAGCTGTTACGGGATGGTTATGGCATAGCTTAGAGCCCCATATTGCCACTAATGTTGAGTTTCGTGATACATCTAAGAAGATTTGAGATTTTGTTGCCGACTCTTTCTCTAGTCAGAGTAATGTTTCTCGCATATATGAATTGTATGAACAAATCTTCAACACTAAGCAATCTGGTAAGCCTTTAGCTGAATATTATAGAACTCTGAAGAGTTTATGGGATCAATTGTTGCAACATCTCCCTCTCACTACATATATGTGCAACAGCAACGCCATTAAGAGGACTTTTTGGTGGCCTCTCTTCTTTTTGGTCTGGACTCTGACTTGCAAGGGTTCAAATATCAGATTCTTGCCAGTAAGACTTTACCTACAGCTGCTAATGTATATTCACAACTCTTACGTTCGTCCCTGGTCCATTCGTCCACTGTGTCACGCTCTCATCTTCCTAGTTCCGAAGCTTCCGCTTTAGTCTCCACCAGCGGCAATCGTAGTAACAGTCAGGGTGGTCGCAGCGGTCGTCTTTCTAGAGGTGGCTCCCGTGGTGGTGGTCATACTAGTAATCGGAGTGATCGTCAATGTGATCATTGTGGAGGCACTAATCATACAGAACCATATTGTTGGAAGAAATATAGTAAGCCTAGTTCTGCTCATCATGTCACTGAAGGGATTCTTCAACATCCACAGCCTATCTCCTCCAACAGTCTGAATACATCTTTATCTAGTTCTCACGACACTCTCACCACCCAGCTTAGTGAGTTGGTTCAGACTTTACGCACTGCTTATACTTCCACTTTTACTGCTACTTTGGCAAACACAGGTACTATTGCATGTGCCGTTGTCTCTTCTCCGACTTGGGCCAGAGATTCTAGTGCCACCTCTCATATGTCTGGTAATTCCTCATTGTTTTCTAATTTGACTCGCACTCACCATTATATTGTCTTAGCAGATGACTCGTCTCGTCCAGTTAAGGGGTGGGGTGTACTTCATCCCACTTCATCTTTGTCTTTATCTTCCAATCTTTTTGTTCTCGATTTCCCTTTCAATTTGCTATATGTTAGTCAATTGACGAAAACCTTGAATTGGTCTATAACTTTCTCTCCTTGTGTATTTCAGGACCTCAAAACTCAGAAGATGATTGGTTCGAGGCATGAGAAAGATGGCCTATACTACTTGGATACTACATCGCCGCCTCGTTCTCCTACGTCTGCATTGAGTGCCTATGTTTCTCCACTTCAATGGCATCTTCACCTTGGTCATCCATCTTTGGACAAATTGAGGTTAGCTATTCCGTCGTTGCCTTCCGTATCTAGTTTAGAATGTGTCGCTTGTCAGTTGGGCAAGTATCACGGTAGTTCGTTTCCTCGTTCTAGTCATAGTCGTGCGTCTGAGTCTTTTAATGTAGTCCATACAGACATTTAGGGTCCTTCTCGAACTCCTACTATTAATGAATATTCGTATTTTGTTATATTTGTTAATGATTTTTCGCGTATGACTTTGATTTTTCTGATAAAAAATATATCTGAGTTGCTTTATATTTTCACTAAGTTTTATAATGAGATTTTTACACAATTTGGTAGGCATATTAGGGTTATTCGATCTGATAATGCCTTAGAATACATGCAGTCTGTTGTTACTTCCTTTTGTGATGATCGTGGCATTATTCATCAAACTAGTTGTGCTCATACATCTCAGCAGAATGGTGTTACTGAACGAAAACATCGTCATTTACTCAATGTTTCCTGTACCTTACTTTTCCACATGCATGTCCCGAAACATTTTTGGGGTGACGCCGTTCTTACGACTTGTCATCTCATAAATCGTATGCCTTTCGTTGTTCTTCGTCAGCAGTATCCTTTCTCTGTTACTCGAGTTTTTTTGTATTGAGGGTATTTGTGTCATTGTGTTATATTAATTAGCAATATAAATAAATGTTAAGGAGAGGAGACTGATTAGTTTTCAATACCCTAATTTCTTCTCCTCATCTTTTCTCTTCTTGTTCTCCAAAAACCCTAAAATTAATTTCTTTACACTTTCACTGAAACCTTATGACAACTTTTTTGTTCACTTGCATCACATACAAAAGTGCTCTCTAAACCATGCAACAAGGTCACCCATAACACAGCTCTCCCACTTGAGTTACCTTAGCCCTAGGCCATGCTATTCAATAATATTACTACTACACCTCTAAACTACAAGCTAGCACGCAGCAGCATTTTAGTCGGCTGCTTGCGGTCTAAAAAATATCTCTTTCACTTCTCCATATTTCTATTTTGTTTTGATTCATTGCTTCTTCCTTCGCGTAAACGCTTGGTTCGCTTGAACATTGGCTCAAGAAATTTTCTCTGCCCCTTATCATGAAAAAGTAGTGTCACCTTACATCATCTTTCAACTAACTTAGACTCCTCCGTCACTCGAAGCCCCAAATGCATTGGATTGTTTTGCCAATGAAATGAATGCGAAGCCCATTTTGAATGCTTCTCTAATCCAAAAGTTCTCAATTCATCATGGCATGTTGATCCACAATTACTAGCAATTCCAACTTTATTTCCCAAGTTGCAAACATCAATCTGAACTAAGGCTTTTCAATCTTTGTACCTTGTCGCTCCACTACACAGTGGCATCTAGATGAATATGTAAGGTAACTAATATGTATGACTTTATCAAAGCACTTGGTCTAAAAACTCACTATGAATTTATTCCTTTCAGAATACTAGTTCATCGATTGTGTAAAGCATGGATTTCAAAAGAACTCAAGTATGCTCTAAAAATCCTAGGTTTTCTCTCAAAATCATGCAGAAGCCTTTTGTACAAGTGATTTGGTGAGCATTTATGGGAACATCATATTTAACCATAAGTCAACTACTTTTTGGGGGGCCGAGCGAGAGCCTTTTGGGTGGATCCAATTTGGACCAACTCATCATGCAATTTAATCAACAGTGTAGTGACCTACTCCAACATCTTTTTGACTGGCTTCGAGCATAGGCCACTACTTAAGGTAAACTTGATAAAACGCCTATACTCAAGCTAAAATCAAGCTTAGTTCAAGCAGAGGCCTGCCTAAATGCAAAAAACCAACTTCGACAGCTTCGAGCAAGACATCGGTATTGGTGAAAGTCTTGTTTTGGCAACTCAATTAAACTCAGGGAAATAGGACTCAAAGTAGGCTAAGAAAACTAAATCTAATGTAATTTTGGGGAAAATTATATCCTAATTTGACGCAACATGAAATGAAACTATACGTAGAGCATAACAAAGTGATGACTTCTTCCGCAGGCCAATTATTCATCCCTAGCACTCTCAAACATTACATCTAGTCTACCAAACCCATTTCCCAATTACATGGTTTTCTCATGCAGACACAATGCCATCACTACCAAACTTGAATCCTTTAACAATTTGTTTTAACATTTTTTTTTATAAGTAAAAGAGAGACCTGGAAAAACTTTTTTCCATTAGATTTCATTTAATATGAAATCTGAGATGGTCAAATTGAGTATAAAACATTTCTCCCCTTGCTCATGTAGTTCCTACTCAAGCACACAAAGGATAGGAAGGCAGCTTCCTTTCCCGAGACACTTTCTTTTCTCTCCAAGTTATCCATCCATCAAACCAAATTGACCATATTAGACAGCCATTTTTTCCTTTTTCTCCCACCAATAAAAACATAATATCATATCAGAATCCTCAAAAAACAATTGGAGAACATTGGTAGCAATATCACATAACAACTGAGTAATCGAAATATTATAAATGATGGAATGCCAGTGGTGCAGGTCTAGAAATTGACGCAATTTCTTATTCAAACAAGGATATTTTCCACAGGAAAGGATAGGAGGGAGAAAATTTAATGAAATGGACCCAAACACAGAATTGGGCATAGCAAGAGCTCGCTAGTGGGCACGCAAGGATTGGGACATCAACCTCTACTATGGCCTTCTAAGGCTAGCCAAGGCAGTTGATATATACATATCTTCTTATATAAAATGCATAAAAGATATACAAATGTATCAATAGGCTGCCTGTCATATCTCTGTTCTATTTTTAGAGTTTTCCATATCAGTGTAACTTATCATATATCCAAGTCACATTCCATGTTTACCTTTTTTCTGATAGAAAAACTTAAGGTGACTCAAACTTGAGTATCCATTGGGTGAATGTGAACTAAGCCCTTCGGGTGTTCCCTAAGGGATGATCACATTCCGTGTCTGTACTCTATACATGGTTAATTTGAAGACTAGTTATGATTGTGTATAAATTATAATTCTATTCTTTCATGACCAACTTAATAAGTTGAGGCTAAGTGGCAACTAAGAGCCTCAAAGCAGAAAACATTGAAAAACCAAAACATCTCTGCAACAAATGGCGACATTGTAGACACCCCAATATGATCAAACCGAATCGTAGGCACCCGTCTCAAAAGCGCTCCAATGATGACAGTATGAGAATCATGCTAAAAAATACTCCCAAGCAAGCAAAATCACAAATATAGCTGAAAACCCAAAAACCCTAAAAAACTCTTCAGGCCGTGGCATTCCCATCCTCACAGCCGCCACATTTTTCAAAACCCTAGAACAGGCCGTGTCCTTACTCTCACGGCCGTAACCTTTTTGAAAACCCTAAACCAAGTCGTAACTTTCTTTGTCACGGCAATCGCTTTTTATCCAAGACGCGACTTTTGAAAGTCGCAGCTGTCCTTTTTATCACCATAAAGGTAGCGGTCTGCACTGTACAAAAACAAAAAGGTAGCGGCCATCACTGTTACCCCTTTTTGGACAGGTGACAGCATCCCAGAAGAGATCTGTGTTACTCACCTTGCCTATAAATAGGCGTCGTTTTTCACAAGAACAGGAAGGAGAAACACCGGGAGGCCAAAACTCTGCCAAAATATTTCCTCATTCGATATTCACCCATCCTTTCTATACTTCCCGAGCCTCGTTTGTGTTCTTACTTGCTTCGGAAGAGTTCTTGGAGCACATATATTGTGCTTGGAAGTATCATATTCTCACCACCGATAGGCCATTCGAGGTAGATATTCACATGAGGTAATCTTAGGAGCCCACTACTCTTCTTAAACTGTCATTTTCTTCCCCCGAGGGTGTCGTGGATAAAATTTCCATTGTTTTATTACTTATTTCTCATTCATTTCAATGTAAGCACTTGTTTCCTTCAAGTTTTTATTACTAGCAGTATATTCATAACCCTCTATTTCGTATATTTACATTCGTTTTCATTTTGTTTCAATACTCACCAGCACACTGGGCACATCTCAAAGCTTTCTGAGGTCCTAGAAAATAACGGCCGTAACCTTCTATTGTAACGGCCGTATGTTTTGTTAAACCCACAATAACGGCCGTGAGATTTATATACCTAGCTGCCATCTTCATACCTATAAATAGTATGGCCATGACATCCTATAATCATGGCCGTGACCATTGTTTTTAAGCTAAAATGTGAAAACTCTTTTTAAAAACCTTTAATGTTCTTTTATTTTAAGATTTTTCCTCTTTTTACTGTTCTGTTTAGTGTTTCTGCCTTTTCGTACCTCAGTTCATTTTCTTGATGGGTGATGGACAGTAGATCTAACCTAAATCAAATGGGCCATGGTCTTTGTTCTCTATACCTTCGTTTCTACATGTTATGTGAATTTGAAATACAACGGTTGCCACCTTTCTATGTTACAGCCGTGTGTTTCATAACCCCCACAGTACAGGCCGCTAGTTTGCTACAATGGCCACAACCTTTATTTCTATGATTTTCACGGCCGTCACATACCTTTGCTACGGTCGTAAGGTTTTGTGAGGTCTGTAACATGAGGAATGTGCTTATCGTATTCTGTTAATCATTTTTAATATGCTGTATATTCTGTTTAGAGTTATTACTTATATATAGGATGAAAGGTGGTGAATTTGACCTAGAATCAATAGGTTATGGCCTCTGCCCTGCTTATCCTATAGATTTGAGCCTCCTTTGGGCCCTGTTCTATGTCCCCCTCTTTTTTCTGGACCTTTAAAAAACCACAACCGCGACCTTTGTTAGTCACGACCGTTAGTTTTGTGCCTTCTTTTCTCATGGCCGCAACATTGGTTGCTACGGCCGTGTGTTTTATGTATATCCAGTAGTTCGAAATAGTGTTTTAGTCTTCTCTGTTTGTTCTATATAGCCTGTTCACAGCATATTAGAAGCAGAATCCTGTTGTATGTCCCTTAAGTCCTCATTTGTTCATTTTATCATTTACTCGCATATTTTTCGCTTTGCTTTGCTCAAACGATACGTGTGGCATATCTAGAAATAATAACAAAGTTGGATAACCCTAGAAACCATAGTTAGGATTTTGTTTCGTTGCTTACTTTTGTTTGTAACTCTCTTTAGCATCCCGTTTTGTATATGTTACCTTTAAAAAGTTTACCACAAGAACCACTATTGACAAAGTAGAAGCCAACCTCACGATTGCGCGAAAAAAGTGCCTAACACCTTTCCTTTTCGTACCTTAACCCCTGGACCTTCTTTTTCTCTTGTTACGTTTTTTTTTAAAAACCCGCAGCCTTCTTTTTGTTTTTCTTGATTTTTCTCAAAAACCAATTGGCGACTCCATTTTTCAAAAAAAGGTGCTTAGATATCTTGGGTTTTTGTTTTAAAAAAAAGAAAAGAACATTTTTCTAAAAACAATAGATATTCGGTGCATCCCTCTTCACCAAAAAAAAAACCATCCGTAGACATGTTTTTGGGGTAACATCTCATAAAACAGTAAGGCCTCATGGAGAGCCATAAACTTAGACAGGAATCAAGTGGATCTTACCAAAACATGCATACATGTTCTTTGACATTTATTTCAAGGTCATTGAAATTTTACCTCTGATATTTCGCGTGATAATAACATAACCTCAGCATTGTATAATTTTGATTTGTCTTCTATGGCTTCAATGGAAGCTTTCTCCTTAGCATACCATATGGCCTTCTCCTCCTCCATTCCCAAAAGGGCTTCAGTGAGTTGCTACAAATTATGAGATGCATTAAAACAATCAGCATTGCACCAAGAAACACAGGTCAAAAATTAGAGACTCTTTCCTATTCAGCAAAACAATCAGCTACCGTTGCCAACTCTTCCTTTTCTTCAACCAACATTTTAATAGAGCTCTCGATTTTATGATTGTAGGACTTTGATTCTTCTAAATTTAATCTCTGGAATAAGAGAGAAATAAGATGACAGATTAGAAGGATCGAAACAGACAAGCACCTACTTATGTGTTATGACATGATGACCAGCAAAGGTCTAACTAGAATTAGGAACTTGGAAATCACAAAAGACAAGGAAAACATGGAAAAACTTACAAGGTCTGAAACCTCCTCTTGCAAGGCATTCAGTTCTGAGTTTGATGTGTTCAGCTTGTCGGTTAGGGCTTGAAGGTTTGAAGCCAAATTTTCAGCTCTAGAGACAGCCACGCCCTTTTCCTCATTTGCTGCTGCTAATTCCTCTTCCAAAGAAGCAATAGTTGTCTCCATCTCAAAGGCAAGAACTTCCAGCTTTTTGTAATCTTCCTTAATGACAGAAAAACAAAACTAATTCAGCAATCAAGACAACAACTTGTTCAGAACAATTTCACACATACAGCTGTCCAGATAAAAATGCAAAATGGGGAAATTCTCCCGAGACTCGAGGAAAATGGATGGAAGTCAGACAATTGTGTCAAGAAAACTTTATCCATATGGAAAGATAGTATATGGCATGGCTTGACTCAAGAACAGGGAAAGGAAAAAGGGAAAAGGAAGAAGGGAAAAAACAAGGCTAGAACATAGAATTCAAAATCTCCAAGAGAGGAAGGTCATAGAAACAGAAAATCCAGAAGTAGCCAAAAAAAGAAAAATGAGCTGCTGATATAATGTGCTAATATGCCATAAGCTTTTAATATAGACATATTTTAAACAAACGTCTTAGTGCTGATAATGCAATGTAAAAGGATATCTAGGATATCTACTCTATCACCTGCAATGTCTGCTCAAAGGAAATAGCGAGACCCTTTGCCCTTTTTGGATCAAATACATTTGAACTCCTGTCAACAATTGAATCACACCGCCTTCCAGCAAGTGACTCGCGTTTGTTGATATCGCGCTCAAGAAGAGCCTTTTGGCCGTGCAGCTTTTTTAATTCTCTCTCTGCACATGCTTTCTCACCCTATAAATTAGGAGAAGATGTTGATAGCCAATAAATTGAAGGATAACTGCAATGGAAAAATCATAACAGATGGTATAAAACCTCGAGTTTGGTTTTGTCCTGGATGGCATTCTTAAGCTTGAACTCAGTCTCTCTCAACTTTGTTCTTGCTTTCTCAAGATCTTTTCTCAAATTTTCCTTTTCCTTAGCCAGGAAGGAAGATGATAAACACGATAGTTCCTTCTCAAGAGTTTGGATTAGGCAAATGAGCTTTGACTTTTCCAAATCATGCTCTTCAGAAAGTTCCTGCAAGAACTGAGTATGTCAAAGAAGGCACATACTGGCAATACAACAGACAGGAAAGTAGCATACAGTTAATGCCTTTGCAGAATCTTGAACATTTAGCCTTAATTCTTGTAATTGACTTTGAAGATCCACAGATTGATTTTGCAGAAGAAGCTGCAAGAAACCATCCAGATACAAAAATTTCTTAGAAATGGTAGAAGTAATTGTAATCTCAAATATTCCAGAGTATACATTTTGCACCTTCTCATTCACGAGTTCATTGACTTTTTGCCCCACGAAACAGTGCAACCGTTTATGGTTGCTAATAATAGATTTCAGTTGCATTGAGTTTTGGCATGACAAAGACTTGAGGTCCTACATTGCAAGGAATCTAGAACATTACAATAGTCACATAAGGATTCAATTGACAAATTATCTACAAAATATCACCATAATGAACCAAACGTCAAGCTGAAGACCAAACACATAATTGAAATAACAATTGCACAAATCAAATGAAAACCTTTAAAACAGATGCTCAATAAGATTCAAGAGTACTCACAACGAAAAGGCTCACTACAGCAGAAAAACTCTGCAGAAGTTCTTCCACAACCAAAGAGCCGCTCTCAGCAAGATTTCGCATGCTTTGGGCTTCCGAAGTTATTTCTTGGACTTCCTTTAATAGCTTCATCATGGAGTCAAAACTGCCCGTCTAAATGAAGCTAGCAAATCATAAGTTTCATAAACTTGGACAAATAGTGTTTATATGATGAACGCCTACTATAATTTCTTATTACATTATGACACGCAGAAAAACGATCAACTAAATTCTAAGAAAGCTGATGCATACATCAATTGTCCTGAAAGATTCCATGGAAGTGAGTCTTTCACAAGCAATTCTAGCCTCCTCTCGTACATTTAAAAGATCTCCATAAAGCTGAAAGAAAATACACTTACTTAGAATATAGAAAGAACACTTAGACCAAACTACAAGAAGAAAATGAGAAGGAACAGATGCACATGAATGTTCGTAAACAAAAAAAAATGAAGCAGGCATTTAAATCTAATTAAGAATGTGAAGACAATTAACCATAAATTACCACTGAATAATCAATATGTAGAAATACTAGTATCCTGTTACCACACTCAATAAGAAAATTACATTTTAGGGATTTTTTTAATAACTCTCTATGGTCATTAACTGGAAAATTTACTAGATGAATAGGAAAGAGAAGCTGCAAAGGGAAGTCATGTAGTTTGACAAAACTTCGAAGTTCATTTTGAATTGCCGTTGGTCACGATTTTTACAACATAAATCTTTTGGAAATTTATAAAACTTTTAATATAGATAACATTCAAATAAAAAATTTCAAAATGAAAATTTCAGGTAGAAAAATCGTAGGTTTACGTGAAATACAACCTTAAATATACACAGTCAAATTGATAGTTGACACTGTTGATGGCTTGCTTGCTTTTTTTTTTTTTTTTTTGAGCTTCTATTTCCTATCTGATACTTCCAAATCATTAACAACAAATTTGACAGCTATTACACATCAGATTAACAAAGAACAGAAACCAACGGAAAATAAGAGAGCTAATAGAAAATACTTCTTTCATCGTCTCTTTTTT
>JAOTRH010084371.1:0-16959 GCA_034768845.1 Heliamphora exappendiculata | reverse complement strand
ACACATTTTCTAGTATTGAAGGAATACCATTTGTAGTTAAAGTTATATCCAAGTTACATTTTCAGTCAACAAAATTTAATCTCATTAGTTTTTTTATTTTTTTGAGTATTAATGCGAGTAGGTTGAAAGCCATTTTAATTCTGAGAATCACATAATTAAAAAAATATTAATTATGATGAACAAAACTTTGAATTTATTTTAATTTGGTTCCCTCTACTATTTTAAAATTGATTCGTCACTGGTTAGTAACCTGAGAATAGCATGCCTCGATGGAGGAACGTCTACTATCCTTCATAAGACCAGACAGGCCATTTCATTTTAATTTTACTATCTAGGCAACAAACTATTAGGGTTAGTATACTAAAAATTATATTTTTATTATTTAATTTTATTTTTATTTTATAAGAATCTTTATGAGTAATGTATGTATATCATTTCTTAATATTATGCATAGATGTCTGATATTCTGTATAGTATTTAATCTAGTGTGTAGAGTACAACTTGCACATAGAAGATCAGATTTTAGATTCTTACAGAATATAAGTTTTATATTTATAGTTTATATGGAACTTATATTCACAGTTTATATAGAAAATAGATATATCATCGGTATGACTATAACACAGAGTTTTAGTAGACCTGTCTTGGTTATGGAGAACAGATAATAGCATCGTCAATTATTCTAACTCTCTGTGCTAGTACACTTTGTGTATATTGAACGGGACATTTTGGAGTAATTAATTTTGTACTGACTATATAAATTAATTCGCACCCCAAGATTATTATGAATAGTGCTTATCCTCTTAATCCTAAAATAATTATTTATTTGTACATATTTAATATTTGTTGTCTTGATTCATTAAGGGGTGCGATTTTATATGGGTCTATATTCCCGGTGAGTTGGATAGCGCTATTATTTATATGGCAAATATTAATTATTGATAAAATTTACGTCCCAAAAGATCGGGATTGACAATATCCCCTGAGGATGTTTATAAGTTTAAACCGGGTCAAACCCTGCAGGTGAATTTAATGATTCGGTGGTCCAATAAATTAAGCGGAAGGAATTAAGGATTATCAAGATGACGATTAGATTAAATTGTCAGTAATTAAATTTAATTTGCGGGTATCGAAAATCTTAATGTGGAGAAAAATGGTAAGCATTTAATAACAGGAACTTAATGCAAAAAGGTCTTGGAATTATGGGTTAGAGTGCAATTATAGTTCTTTAGTGGTGTGAACTGTAATTTAGTATTTTATAAAAATTACAAAAATTGCTGCATGTCTTTCCATAATTACAAAAACCTCTAGTATGTGTTTGCGTTCCACTAGAAGTCTAACTCATAATTACTCCATAGGTCCTTGCTGTAGCCCTATATATATGCGGGTAGGCTGAACCAGTTTTTGATGATTTTTATATCATTATTATGATGATATTATTTTTGTCTTTCAAGATATAAATATAACAGGGTTCTGTCAGTACGAGTTCTCAGAGGATTGTAGCCCACACTACGTTCAAGGATCGCATAAGGGAATACAACCGAAGATCTAATAGAAGCTTTAACTCGAAATCAAATTGTAGTTGAAGAATCGATCGACAAAAGGTATCCTTTTAAATTAACTTTGGTTGCACGGGTTTTATTTTGATCGTTCGGCGTTAAAATTTTTTATCTGGATCCCGTTTCAGCGTTTGCCCATCTAGTTTTTTTTTTCTCGAAAATTGTTTACAAAAATAATGATATTGGCAGTATTGCCTCCAACAGTCAGCACATTTCCTATCAATTCGCATGACAGATTCAGTTGATAAGCTTAACAAGCTTTATGTGAGTGAGAATGTTAGACTCCATGGAGTGCCAGTATCCATCATTTTCGACCGAGATTCTCATTTCATGTCACATTTTTGGCAGAGTTTGCAGTCAGCTATCGGGACGAGCCTACTTCTTAGTACTTCTTTTCACCCCCAAACAGATGCCCAGTTGGAACGCACCATTCAGATACTCAAGGACATGTTACGAGCATGTGTTTTAGATTTTCAGGGGTCATAGGAGGACCATTTGTCGTTGATGGAGTTTACCTACAACAACAGTTATCAATCGAGCATTGAGATAGCGCCCTATGAGGCATTGTCTGGTAAACCTTGTAGGTTACCCATATGTTGGACTAAAATTGGTGAGACAACTGTGTTAAGGCCCGAGCTTGTGCGCAAAACCACAGAAAAGATGTTCGTAATCCATAAACGTTTTGTAACTGCTCAAAATCGTCAGAAGAGTTACGTAGATAAGAGGAGGAGACCATTAACTTTTGTGGTGGGAGATCATGTGTTCTTGAAGGCGTCACCACAGAAGGGTTTAGTGAGATTTGGTAAGAGAGAAAAGTTATCACCACGTTTCATCGGGCCATTTGAGATGCTTGATAGGATTGGAGAGGTAGCCTATCTCCTAGCCTTGCCACCACACTTAGCCTCCGTGCATAACGTTTTTCACGTATCTATGTTGCGTAAGTATGAGCCAGACCCATTCTATGTTTTTGATTGGACGAAATTGAGGGTAGAGAGCGATTTTACCTACGAGGAGAGACCAGTAAAAATCCTTGATGCTAAAGAACAAGTCTTACGAGGGAGAACCATTCGGAATGTGAAGGTGTTGTGACTTCACCACGGTGTCAAAGAAGCAATGTGGGAACGAGAGTCAAGAGTTCGTGAGAAATACCCCAAGTTGTTTGGTTCTTGAGGTATACCTAATTTCGAGGACGAAATTTCCTAAGTAGAAGAGGTTGTAGTGACCCGACCCATTTTATTTTAAAGAAGGATTAATTGTTGCTTTTGGGTAATAAGTAAATCTTGATTTTGGTAAATTACTGGAGAATATTTTGAGCTTGGATACGCATGTTAAGATATGTTCCGTGGAGAAAATAATGTTCCAAAAGATGGCCAGATAAAAAATAAGCAAAAAATGTGTAAAGAAAAGTAACATGCCTTCACTATTTTGGTCATATCTTTTTGCACAAAATGAATTCTGGTATGAGGTTAGAACCATTGAAAAGTAGACTTTTGGGGCTTCACTTTGAGCATAAGTATGACCCTGTTTGGAGTTTTGAGGAAGGAGATATGCTAGTTCAAAGTTGGATCAATAGTGTAGTTGTGAAAACCGATCAAGCGATCTCAAGACCGATCGATCAGTATGTGTCGGGCAGAAGCTTTAAGTTACGGGTTTTGGGTTAATTTTGTCATTCTTTTCTTCTCTCTCTCTCTCTCTCTCTTTCTCTAGAGCAAAGGCGGGAGCTAGGGTTTGGGTTTAGGGGTTGTTCGAAGCATCTTAGCTCCTCTTGGTGGGATCTCTCACATCCATCTTGGTTGTTTACCGTTGAAGGCTCAATCTAAATGTTGGAGGCTTTATTCTCACCATGTTGTTGGAGATCTTCGAGGTTGGAGCTCGTTTGGACCTTTCCTTGTGGATATAGCATTCCAAAGGAAGGATCTATGACTATATTTGAATATCTATGCAATATGTGTTGTATCTTGAAATTTATGAACATAAAAGCATGAAAATGATGTTTTGAAGCCCTAGGTTAGGGCTTGATGTTAATGAAGGTTAAATCTTAGATCTATGGATGATTTAACATGATTCTATCTTTACGTTGTTATTGAAAATGGTTGAATTTGAAAAATATTGAGCTGGGGTTTAAATTGGAGTTTAAACCTTGAAAATTTGGGGTATGAGGGTTAAGGGACCCATATGTTGAAATTGAAATGATTATTGGTTAAATTGATGATTTTGACAACCTATTGCATCTATATCTTACGAGTTGTGTGGCACATAAAGATGCCGGGTATGAAAATTTAGAGTTTTTAATGAAAAATCAGAATATGCATGTAGTAACATGGGTTAAACTCGATTTTGGGGTTAATGAAATGGAACAATTGAATAATCATAGTACCGTGTGATGAAATTGAATGAATAAGTTTGGGCACGAGTTGCTCCTCGGTGAAAGACCTAAAACTTGCGCAATGTAAGGTAGGTCTTTCCTTCGGGTTAATCCCCGTAAAAGCGTGCTCTTGGGCGGCCCACCCATCGATATTTTCGAAAAAAATTGAAAATGTGTGCTATCTGTGTCGGGCTATAGAATGGGTATTTATTCCTCAGACTTTGCATGGACCGGTAGCAATAAATATGGCTAAGTCTATAGGTGCCGTCTGACTTTGGTACTTGAATGAATTGATGAATGAATTAGGTTGGTAAAACCTTAAGTGGATGGATGGGTAAAATGATGGGATGTGAAGGTGTGTTGAGTGATTGAGAATGATAAGATAATTGGGTGTAATGATAAACTTCACCGAAACTGTGGAACATTGAACAATGACTCTTTTATACAAAACTTGGTTATGCATTGGGAATTTAACTTGGGACAAACGATGTGATTTTGGTTACACTTATCTGTGCATCCCGCTTAACCATCTTCATATGTCATGCACATGTTCATTGTTAGTTTTTTTCCTATGAGCATCGGCACATGTTGTTTAATAACATTTCAGGTGATAATGGAAAAAATGTGGTCAAGTGAGAAGCTTATTCTCAAGGACCATTTTTGGAAGCTTTTGAGAAATGAATTACATTCATATAGAGACACCTTTTGTGGACTATATATCTTTTAAATGTACTTTATTTGATACGATAGTGTGGGCATCCGTTTTGTAAGGCCTTAAGGTCGAGAGTACGTTCTCTGCATGCATGAGAGGACGCTTGGGTTTAGTTGTATGCTCTCTTATTTTAAATCTTTTGTATGAATTTCACTACGGGTTATTTCTCCAATTGCTTGATGTATAGAACCTTTGAATTCCATTATGAGTAAAATGTGATGAATCAATCTTGAAACCCTAACTTTTTAGTTGAGAAATGAAGATTTTCTATAAACCATTGTGCCCTGAGGGAGATTTTGGAATAACTTTGCCTCTTTTTGAAGGTTATTTCTTTGCCTATAATGTGTTGAAGGACACTAAAATATCATTAGTTTTGAAAACTAGGTTTTTGGCTTGAAAAAGGGCCTGGAGTAAGATAGATCGATAGACTAATTGATCGGCCTATCGGTCGGTCTTTAGATGCTCTCGATTCTCTTGTGCAGGCAAGAGACCAATCGATCGGTCTTTTCACCGATCGATTGGTCCGGGCAACTTTGAAAATTTTTGATGTTTGTTTCAAAGGCCTGACTTTTGGGGTTATGTTTTGCTCCTTTAAACTTTTCTTTTACTTTAAATTAAGCCTCAGCTGGATGTATTGTAATGTTTTGAATGTGTTTGTTTTCGTTTTGAATTGTGTCGATTAAGGTAAGCTTTGGCAGGTTTTGGTTGTAAAACAGGTTTTCTTGGATAGTTCACATGACCCGAGTTTGGGGCCTTACATTCATTATCTACGAAGAAGATGTTATATTTCTCTTTGAGGCTCTAGATGACATAGACATGGAAGGAATAGATATTAAATGGCATGATATGGAGAAGCCAAGACAAGTTCAAGGGCTGAGATAGAGACACCAGTAATAAAAGGATCATCTAATGGGAAAGGGATTAAAGCAAATGGAAGTGAATGATTTGAGAATGTATCAACTGGCATAGAACAAGTTCAAGGAGAAAAAGGTCAGAAAAAGGAAGAAGATATTTTACCCTAAGAGAAATTTTTAGAAACCGTAAGCCTTGTATTGATCCATCCATCTACATTTTTCCCCTTCATGAGCTGAAGCTGGTAACTCATTTGCCCAAGGGACTAGCTCTATGCTCTTTTAACGCTGACGAGATCCTATGGGTGGATGAAGATGATCTACGGGACCTTGAGGAACTAGAAGAAGGGTTGATTGATATGGAAGAACTCGATGCAATAGAGATTGATATTCAGGTATGGAATCCGGCAATAGAAGAGAACCAACATTATGATGGGGTGGGTTGGCCAATCAGAGAGCCTTAGGCACCCCTTCTACCCTGCAGATACGAGAAAATGGGAAACACTGCAAGTTCTCATCCTTTTCTTAAAAACAAGAAAATGGAAAACATCAAGATATTATGGCGTAACTAAGTAGAGCCAAGTCGTCTTTCTCTTTGCATCTCCTCCTTATTTCGTTTTACGCCTCGATTCCTCTCCCAACCAAGCTTTTTAATCATCAGCAAGTCTACTCTCAAACTAGTTACGAACTGGCATCGTCAACCGAGAAGCTCAAGCCTGTTGCTCAAAAGGGGGCCCGATGAGGAGAACTACACATATGACTCACAAAGGCATCAAGCTTCATGTGATCATACCCAAACTGACGAAAAATATGGTAAGAATGGTAGAAGGTAGCAAGCCTCAGACCAATAAATAGAAGCCCTGGGTGATCCGTGGTAGCAATAGTCATGAGAGAAATCTTCAACCAGTGGCAACACTAAATTAATCCCGAAATAATTATTATTCACATATATTTAATATTTGTTATTTTGATTCATTAGAATGTGCGATCCTTTATAGGTCAATAGTTCCGGTGAGTTGGATATCGATATTAATTATATGGTAAATATTAATTATTGACAAAATTCACGTTCTAAAAAATTTAGATTGATGATAACCCCTAAAGAAAACTTATAAGTTTTGACCGTGCCAAACCTTACAAGTGGAATTTATAATTCGGCAGTCAAATAAGTTAAGTAGAAGGTCTTAAGAAATTTTTGAAGAAGCTGATTAAATATAATTGTCAGTAATTTAATTTAATTGACAGGTATCTATAATTTTAATGTAGAAAAAATAAATAAGTATTTAATAACAGGAGCTCGAATACTTCGATTTTAAGAATAAGGCTGGGAGTGGAATTATAATTCTTTAGTGCAATGAATTATAATTTATGTTTTTATAAAATTACTTTTGGGTTGAGGTAGAATTTTATAATTATATTAGGAGACCACGTCTTATTTACCCCACAGGTCCCTACTGCAGTCTATATATATGCTATTATAAAACTCGACAATTAATTAATTCATTATTAGTCAATTAGCTTGGTGGCTAGGGTTTTCATGTCTTTGAAACCCTAAGTCATGTTAAGAAAGATTTTGAAGAACACAAAAAATGTAACCCACATTATGATCGAGTTTTAGCATTCGAAAATACAACAGAAGGCTTGTGTTGCAGATTTGACTAGAAGTCAAACACTACAGCAGATTGTTAACCAAAAATTATTGTAGCAACCAAAATCATCCAACTTGATTTTGAAAGGTATAATCCTATAATTAACTTTGGGAGTATTACTGAATTTTATTTTGATTGTTCAATATCAAAAGTTTTAATTTGGAGTCACTTTTGGTGTTTGCCTGTCCGGATTGTTTTTGAATATAATGATAGACATAATCTTAAAATCTTTACAGTTTGCCCCAACAGTTAGAACTACTAAATTAGGCTCATTTTGAGTTACCCACCTTAAGGGTTAGTGATATCCTTGCTTAGCATCAACCCAAAGTCTAGGATAGCAATTCAAGAATTTCAAGTGGACGCGCCTAACATATCAAAGTATGGAACAATTACATTCTCGTGCATTATGTTCCTATACGTTACATTCTCATACACAACATATTTCATGTAATGCCCCGATTTTTAAACAATAAAACTCCATGGAAAACCAAAACGAAAATGGAAATTTATTTGTAAATGAATTCTCAAAACACGCCATTTTAAACCAAAAAAGTTATTCAAAGATTTTTCATCTAAAAACCTCCTCTCGAAAAAAACTAAGCTTTTGTTCACAGCAACTGTCAGGTCGAGCGGACCCTCTACTGCTCGAGCAGTGAGACACCCGAGAGATTTTCAAGCCAAAAACTAGAAAATTTTCTCCAGTCTAAAAAACACCCCTAAAAATCTTATCTTTGAAAAAGGGTTTAAAAGACCAAAGAAAGCGTCTAACTCAAACCGAAATATCAATCAACCAATGGTTTCTCTCTCAAAATCATACAACATACAAGCATTGAATGTAAGGGCCTTACGGCTTGCAAAACGTGCTCTCAACCCCGAATCATAAACTCATTTTTACATGATCCAACAAAATGCAGTAATAAACTACTGAACAACAAAACTATTATGCATAACAAAAGAGTTTTGCCTTCGCCTCCACCGGGACTTGCTGAGATCACATCACATGATCAAGTTCACCTGAATGGTTTTCAAATCCCACAACGTGAGCTGAAGCCCAATAGGAACATACTATAATGAAGTAAAAGCAGGATATGCAATCACGTAGTATAAAAATGACTCGACTTCACATGCCTCAAAACAGTTTTTCATCCTCAAAATCACACATTTTAGTATAATTCAAATAATGCCCACCAGTTTAAGAAAACAACAATAAAACGTTAATTTCCACTCAGTTCCCACAACTGACAATGATTCCTATATACTAACTTTGTCACACCGAGGATAAAGATAACAACCATAGACTCTCACCCATTGCTCTAGTTTCGCGGCATCCAATGATCCGTTAGTTAATGACAAGTTCTATACAGAGTTACAACAACACACGTCTCCTAATGGGACAACCACTTCATTTACAGGGATTAACCCGAAGAACGAAGCACCTACTTACGTAAAGTTTTTGGACATTCACCAAGGAGCAAGGTAGCCCAAATACACATGCACTGTCACGGCACATCTACTGAATCATTAAAAACACGTAGCTCGAGTACGAAAATGTTTAAAGCCATACATTAATCATGTATAAAAAGTTTGACGGCCTTCCGCTACGTCGTCCATAACCAAAGAAGAACGACCAACACATTTTAAATGTTCCACCATTTCAACAAAAATATTTAAAACCAAGGCTCAACCCGAAGGGTTGTGTCTAAACCTCCAAAATATGGTTTTCATAACCTTTACATAAATCTCTCCGTTATCAAAACCCACCTTTTTGAAAACCACGGACAACCATAGGTCCACCTACTTTGTAATAAACCACAGCAAATGCAAAACATGCTTTTTATCCAATCAAACATGGTTTAAACTCAAAGTCAAACATTTATAGCATTTTAAAATGGTAGAAAATGCGTATAATCACATGCAGCACCCTTTTAAAGCAATATAGTTTAAAATCCTACCTCGGCGAGTTAAAACTTGAAGCTTTGAACACCGACGAAAAACCAAAATTGCCAAAACGTGATTCTATTCGGATGAATGCGAAGCCACAGCAAGGATATCGAGGATTGACTAGCCGAACGCTAAGATTCAAACCCGAATCAAGTCGAAAGCTAGAGAGAAGGTAGAGAAAATGGGTGATCTCTCTAGAGAGAGGAGAGGAAGCTTGCACCAAAAGCTTTGGCACAAAACTCAAGGCATGAGCTGTCTTAAAAAATATCTCATGCTAGGCTGTTTGCTCGAGAAAATAGAGATCCGCTCGAGTGGTCTCCCACTGACTCAATTCTCTACCACCAGCCCGCTCGAGCGAATAGAGCTCCGCTCGAGTGGTTATCATTGAGCGAAAACCCAAACAAAAGATGCATAACCAAGCCCACATATGCATAACACATAAAGAAACATGATATTCAATAATGATTAAAGCACCAACCAAAACATCGAATAAACATTACAAAAATAAAACAGAACCGGGTCTTACAACTCTCCCCCCTTAAGGGAATTTTGCCCCCAAAATTCAACACTAGATCTCAAGCTAGCCACCTCATTGTCGACTACCAACAACGTCCGATACAAAACTCTGCAACACTGTACAACAATAAAGATACCAACGCATCTCATCCCCTAAGAATGACGTCTCATGACACAAAAAGTTTCCGAAAGGTAAACATCCATACTAATTATTTTCGTGAGCAAAGTCTCACTGACGTTACGATCATCTAAACATCATTGGACAGAGATCCAACTCACACTACCGAGATATTGAAGCATAACCCCCACTGAACGCAACCAACTCAAGCAACAAAAAGCATAGCTCAAGGCTAATGCACAATTGGAACTGGTCCTAAACACTTTTTACTTCAGATCATAAGGATTACCACCCTCATTTGTATTGCCACGAACTAGCTCATTTTCATCTCACAATGCCCATTAAGGGTTACTCCCATAAGCCCAAACACACGTCAAATTCTAACATTATTCACAAGGATTTACTTGTCTCATATCCAAGATCTTGTTTAAACCTTCACAATCACCTGATGACTGTAAACTCAAAGTCACATCATCCTTCTACGCATATCAGACTTCCAGCACTGAAACTGACAAGATACTCATTCCGAGCAAAAACAACAGACTCTTAGTCTGTTCGCCGTTGGACCTTTGACACTTAGTCTACTGTTCAACCTCTAATCAATCATAATCGCCTCTATTCAGCATCAACCCAAACTCATAACACATACATCGGTCCCTCGAATCCATAATGTTTTCGCAATGAGTCGGATACTGAAGTCTAGGCCATCATCAACCATTTCTCTCGTTAACACCTGCTTACACATTCACCTGATTCCTTTACATTCGTACCGCACGTATAGCAAATTTCCATCAAGTAGCAACACACAAGATTCTCTGATCCTTCACCAACGCCATTCAACCCATTTATACCTTTCGCACCAAGTAACCAACCAAGAACTGCCTCTTGTACTTAACAGTTTTATCTTATACACAACTCATCATGACCTTTCTGTTCCAAACCAAACAATTATGTAGGCCCCAGTAGGCCACATCGACGAAGGCTTCTCAAACATCAAATTCTTTTTAACTCATATCTTACCACGTTTTCTTAATAACTTCAACTTGATTTTCTATCATTTGAATCCTGACCATGTTTTTCGGAACACCATATGAACAGACGGATATATCAAAACACATTTCTCAGCACAAGTGGATAACCGACCACCAACTCTGAGAAATTCGAATAGTTTGAAACACCAAAGCAAAATGAAAATTGTGACTCACAAAAAGGTCCATCAGAAACTCACCACATCAACAGCTCAGTCATAAAAGCTCTAGTAAAGATCTCACTTAAACAAGAGCTAAGGACTTCAACATTCCCATACAAACATGAACATACATTATACATCGGTCAAATGATCCTCAACCAATCTCTGTAGAAATAGGCTTTACACCTCAACATTAACTCCCCCGTTAGAAAGGACAGGTGTTCCAGGTCCGCCAACCCGATATCTCAGGGAGCACGACCCAAAATGGTTCAACCATCATACATAACAAGTCATATTTCAACTAGGTTATCATGACCTATGATGTTTACCACACTTATATGTACTCTTTTATGGTCTTTCACTGCATGATAATACTAATCCAGTCATGCAATTCTTTACGGTCTTCCACCGCAGGAGAAATCGGATCTCAGGTCATACACATAGACACTATACATCTAGAAAAGCACATAGCCATGCATAACATTTAAACACATATATTCATCAACCACCCATTGAAACCATAAAGGATCAGTCCAACAATCACCCAATCACGGCGATACAAGTTTAAGAGGCACAACTCAAAGGACCACAACACGGATACAAGATCCACGAAGAATTTCACGGTCTCATAACCTAACTAGATTTGAATCAATCAAAGATCCCAGCATTTACATCTAACCAGGATGAAACATCTCACACCTGATAACTGTCCACAAGGTAACTCTCTCTCACCCAGAGAAAAGAAAAGGTCAACCAGAAATTATCACTCAACACCATCATACTCTCAGTACCCATCAAATACTCGGTTTAGAAGAACACTGTCGATCTGACCTTGAGTTAACATCGACCACCACCATCCAAAGGTTGTCGACCCCAATCACGATAATCATACAATTCGTCACACTAAGTGTAACGACCCAGTACAGACCCTAGTTGTAACAACCCTATTGATAACAACCCATGTAATTACCATGCTTAGACCCTAGTGTTAGTGGCAGATAGTCCACAAGACCATAGAACACAGAAGTAGTTTAAATCCCTAACTCAAATCGAAAATTCTAAGTTCGACCCAAAAATCTTAAAAAGGTTAAAAACACAGGCAATAAAATCCTAACACCCAGAGAATCTCCTAACATTTTAAAATAAATATATATCATGAAGTAATGAATTAAAAATTAAAAATTTTCATAAATAGGATAAAATGACCATTTTGTCCTTACTACAGCAAAAAGTCTTAAAAATTCAAATTTTGACATATAGATACCTTAAATCAATGATTTAAGTACAATTATATAGTAAAAGACAAAATAACATCAAAAATGCCAAAAATTCCCCTTAGTGGCCGACCACCTTGGAGGATGTGCCAAAAAGTGACTTTTTTCTTCTTTTTAGCTTTAAATGATAAGAAATGTATTAAATGAAGCATTATGATGATTCTAAACTTGTTGAACAAGTAATATACCTAATAATATAGTGTTATAAGTCAACAAAAGCAAACAAATTATTATTAAAATTTATACACAATAAAATAAGTCAAAAAGCCTAGTGTTGTCAAAATAGCTTAATTTAACTTTAAAAACTACATCTATCTAATCAATCGCTATGAAAACTATGATAATACATGGAAATACTATATTTCTCATAAACATACAAAAATAATAAGTCGTAGCAGAAAAAGACACCAAAAAGATACATCAAATTAACTTTTAATGCATTTTATTGCACAGTAGGAGCACGAAAATCGAGGGAAACCCCTTGATTTATGGGGGAACAGATTTTTGTCCCCTAATCAGTCCCCTAGGTACATTTAGCTTCACCAAATCTGAATTCTAGCCATCAAAACTTACATCAACTCAAATCAAACTCAAAGTTTCATTTAATGAAGTGAAGAAAATGAAGCTTCATTGTGTACTTTTTGTCCCCCATGTGTTCCCTAGCTTTGCCAATATAAGGAGAGACAGATAACCTCTTCTCTAAGTGATATTTTCATGCATGAGAGGGGGAGAAACCAGAACACCTTTTTCTTGAGGGTTTGAGGAAGAAGAAGGAAGGAGAAGGAAGAAACCGAGGCGAATTTCGAAAGCTAAATCCAAATCAATCCTCCACCATTCTTTTATCTCTCAAAACAAGTAAGTAAAACCTATAAACCTTGTATATAATATCTCTCAAAACATCCCCCCAACACACCCCTTAAGCCCCTCAAAAATCAAGAACCGAAATCAAACCGAAAAGGCATTGTAGTTGGAAACTTAGGGGCTATTTTGATTATGGATGATATTAGATGTTGTTGTATGTTGTTATCTTTGAGTTCGATGATCTCTAAGGGTGCTGGAGTTTTGATACATAAGTTTGAAACACAAGCATACAAGGAAATAGAACCAAAACATGGCATAACATAAGTAGAGGACCTAAACCCTAAGAGGCTTGATTTTCTAGAACTTTGATGTTTTTGTCCTGAGATTTGAAATGCCATAACTCTCTGTCGCAAATTGATATAAGCATGATTTTTATGTCCAGAGTTATATTTTTGTGTTATATTTCATCCAAAATTGGTTTCAACTCATTTTCATAACTAGAACTCAAGATATTGCAATTTTACCAAAATGTGTCATTTTCTGACCAGTCAACATTACTGATTAGGAAACCCTAGTTTAGAGTTTGATCCAAACTTTGGTCAAAACATGAAAATTGTAGAAAACATGTATGTCCATCTACCCACCACAAATGAGTACAAAATATTGAGGTTTGGTAGGTCAAAATCCCTTTGTAAATCTCTATTTATTTTTAGTCCCCGAGAATCATTCTGTCACATATTTTTATATAGCCCACAACACCTATTTTTAGTGACCTATTACAAACGTGGTCTACATGCGTTTTGTAGCTAACATATTGATGTACTGTCTGTCCTAAAATCAGACCTTAAAGCCAAATGATGATACCCAAAAACTGTTTTAAACTCTCTGTCCAAAATAGGCTCTGCTGAGTCTTGGCGGCTGACAGAACTCACTTTTTAAAATGGCCAAAAAGTCTAACTTGTTTCAAATAACTACCCTTAGCTCAAAACATGAAACTTGTAGAGAACTTATTAAACTAGAACATACAAAAAAATGGGCTCATTTGGACTTCAATGGATATCCCAAAACTGGGAACAACAGAAGCTAGTTTTTGGTAAAAATCTGGAGTAAATGCTGAACCATTTTTTCTTAGAATGAAATGTTCACCCTATTGCCTTAGGATTTGACCTTGGTGTTAAACATGAAAATTGTAGGATATAGTTTTATCTAAATGGTGTTTAAATATCATAACTTAATTCTAAGTCTAGATGCCCCAAAACTTTGTTGCCCCTATTAATTTAATACTTGGTTTTGGCCATAAAAGTTTTTAAGTGTGATTCGAACACCCTTTGCCATGAAACCCGAGTTTCTGTATGATGAATTATTTGAATTAGTTGATTAGTTTTTCAAGTGAATGTATGATGATCTAGAACCCCTGCTGTTTTATTGAATAATATCTCGAGAATTGTGCCATGTGCTTCACATACATGTACCTTATGCATTGCGCATTATACCTTGAACTTTGCCATGCTAGTTGATGCCATACTATAAATTATTGCACTTGATATCAATGGTACACATTATTGACATTGTCACTTGTATTCTGGCATATTGGAGTCCAATATGTGTAAACCGTTGTTGGGATGGGCTGTGTTGAGATTGTCATTCTTGGTTCTGTATCTACGGTGTCCCTGGTTGCAATTTTTGAAAATTTTTGGGATGTATTCCCCTTGTACACCCTAGGTTCGTCCCTGGTGTTTGAAATGATTTATGGATACTGTTGGGCACCATGGGTTCGTCGCTAGCATTATGATTTTGATAGCTCGAACGTTGGGTAAGTTTTGAGAGAGCCGAATTATGGAGGTCCTAAATCCCTCATATTGGTACTTTGTATAATGTGAATGTTTCTTATAATCTCTTAGACTTTGGGTTGACACCGGTGCATCATGAGTCTTAAGGTGGGATTGTTGGCCCGAATAAGGGTGGCTGAATAATTGGGTGACCCGTCCCCACGCCGTTGACATTGAGTAAAACAGTTGTGGTATGAAGTCCAGCGACGCATTTACTAATTGCAACGAGGAGCGATGATGGCTGTGGTGATCAATTTGTCCAATGAAGTCTACTCTGGTGATTCCCGGTGTGGAATTCCTGTTTCTTATCTGGGTGCATTTGGGTTGGGCATCTGCATTTCATACATGCATGTGTATTGACTTATCTACTATCCTGTCATAAATTTGTCTCCCTCCTTGACCAGAAACTGTACTGGGTGTTATATGATGTGTTGCGGTGAATTTTGTGTTGTGAGATTAGCTAGAAGGTTAGAGTGTCTGCCTCCTTGACCAGAAACTGCTCATGGCATTCGTGCCATAGGTGAGGAGAAGTTCTTAGAGGAAGTCATCACAGAGGGAGAAGAAGAGTTTAAAGAACAGGGTGAGTCCCAAGAGCATACGAATCCAGCTGAAGCATTCTGAGGAGTTGAAGCTTCTGCTTTCGTTTTTATATTCAGATTTCTCATGTTTAGTGTAATTGTTGAAATTTCTTGGTAGAACTGTAATACTTATATACTTTTGAAAAGTTTAGAATTCACTTATAATGTAATAACTAACGTATGTAAATATGAATGAATGGCTAGAATATCCCTTTATTTATATTTATATATGTCATGACGTGCCCGAAGGACAGGGCGTCGCAGTTGGTACCAGAGCTTAGATTTAGTGAACCTTTAGGCCTTGGTTTGTGGGAACCATGCGTTCTGTCGTGTTGAAGCTCTATAGGAGGCGTTGTATTAATAATTATTATCATCCATACATTATAAGAACAAAAATCTTCTACGCCCGAGTCTTATAGCAAGTCATGTTAGGACGTAACCAGGACTGGAAGCAGCAAGGAATCTACATGCGAAAGACAAGTAAGGGCATCGAGATCGAAGATTGGAGATTCATGCAACGAGTTATCTTCTTTTAAGGGAGTAAGCAAGAGTACGCACTAGAAGAAGTTTTGGATATCACCTCGAAAGACACCGTTAAAACCCCGCGACTTCATCCTCATAAGTCCTTTTCTATTTTACCCCAAGCTTTGGTGTCAACTTTTTGAAGTTCTTATGTATGTCCTTTCTTCTTATATCATCAGTCCTCAATAGTACCGTCACGTGTCGTTCGTTGGTAACTCTTATGCACCCAAGTCTTACTGATAACCCTATTCGAAATTCAATCCTAGAATGTACCCTTGTCTTAATGTTGTCATGCCTCAATAATGATCGATATTCGCATTTGATCCTCCTCCGATTCGGGTCATCATTCGTGAACTAACTCTTCTCTTGTAAAATTAGATATTAATTCTTTGTTAAGTACCCGTTCTAAACATTCGACATTGATAAAATCTTTTGCCATCATTCATTTCTCTTGACTTTGAAACCACCTATCGTCTGAAGGTACCATCCAGATTTAAAGAGCTATTAGGGACTAAGATGGATGCAAAATAGATGCAGACATAGAAACCAAGGGATAGGAGAGGAATCATCAACTATGCAACCCGACAATCAACTTCAACAATCCAGAAATGTACTAGGAGATACCAGTTACCATAATCAACAGGACTCGTACGGGGTCGGAGGGCTTTTGGCACGTGGAAGTGTAGTGGCGCTGCTACGGTATCTATGAGGCAACGTGGGAGCATGACTCAGTTATCCACTATTTATATCCGCATCTGTTTGTCTAGGCTTTAGTGCGTTGGGTATTGTTTCTTTTTATTTGGTAGATGTTGTACGTGCGCTCGATAAACTTTTGAAAACCTTGCACCGGTTAGGTGATTAGAATGAAATGAAAATGTTTGTTATTGAATTCTTCATAAGCTATCTCATAATACTAAATTAAGTTCCGCAAAATCCTAAATCATGAAAACAATAAAGAATTGAAACAACCCTCAAATACCAACACTCTTTTATCCTAGGATGGCTGATAGACAACTGAACCATCGACAAGCTAACGAACCCCTAGATGGTGAAAC
>JAOTRH010084360.1:0-16959 GCA_034768845.1 Heliamphora exappendiculata | reverse complement strand
CCCCCCCCCCCCCCCCCCCCCCCCCCCCCCCCCCCCCCCCCCCCCCCCCCCCCCCCCCCCCCCCCCCCCCCCCCAGCTTGATGCAGAGAGATCGCTAGAGGGGAGAGAGTGATAGAAGAAAACAACAGCATGAAATTATATAACGTTAAAAGCTGTATATAACGTTAAAAGTGTGTTTACTAAAAATGTCTTTCTTAAATGAGAAAACGTTGTTATTAACTAAGTTTTTCTTGTTAATGACAAAACCGATTATTAACGTAGGTGACTCCCAATGTAAAGCACTTTTACTAAAAGCACTTTCATTATAAATTCTTAAAACGTTTCTAGTAACAATGATTCCCATGTAAATCCTTAAAACATTTCTAGTAATAATACTTTTAGTGTAAGATTATAATTTCAAAAGAAAAACATTACTAGTAAAAACGTTTTCTTTTTAATGTTTAATATCCAACCACCTCAAAAGGAATGCAATTTCAACACTTTTTGTAAATAAAACGTGTTTGGTAAAAATGCCTTCACGTAGATTGAGAATAAAGTTTAAAAAAAAATCTTATTTCGTTAATAAAATTCAAAAATTAGTTTATAATGGTTAAAGAGCCCACTCTGGTAGGTATCATTTAGCATTCACATCCTAGTAGCCTTAACAACTGTTTTTTCTTTTTTAACTCTGTTCAATTCAATATTGTAATTTAAAGTTTTATTCCCAAATATATTACAACGTGGTTAGCAAAAGTGTTTTGAAAAGAGCGTTTGCTAATCACACTTTATAAATAAATTTGCAGAATAAAATAATAATAATCAATGCATAAGCTAAAATGTAGAAGAGAACCAAAAATGTGCAAGTAATAAACATGCGCATGCATGGCTAATAAAAAACGCTTTTGAAATTGTATCTATAAGCTCATTTTTCTTTCCAACTTTATACTTACTCCCTTGGGTACTTTCCGTCTCCGCTCGCTTTCAATCAGTTGGGGCGAAAATACTTACTAAACGCTGATGATCACGAGACAGTATATATATGTGCCACTGGCGATCTAAGGCAGTGAGAGATCTCATAACCAAAAAACCTAGAAAATGTTCATCTAATAATAATAATAACTATTTGTGCTGGAATTTTGATAGCTTCAGTGGAGTAATCACAACCTGAAAAGCCGAAGAATTCTTCACATTGGTAAGGTGATGGCCAAAATCTCTCCGATACTTACCTAAATTAGAAGCGGTATTAAGAAATAAGAATTCACTAAGTTGTAGATGACTTGTCTCCCTTTGTTGAGAAGAGTGACGGCTTTATATCGTACTTATTATGTCGGTGGAGTGGATAGAGTGCTTGACTTCCCACTTTTGTTGCTGCGTGATTAATCTGGACAATTAGGTAAAATCTGGTTGTGATGGGATGGCTGACCAAGTGGTAGAGTGAATATGATTGGCCTATCAAGAACTAGTTTTACAATTTCAAAATTGAAAAGTTTTCAATTTAAATATATTAATAAATTTAATAATTCTTTAATACTTGATGGTTATAGATTTGACCTGACTTAGGAGAGCTGCTGAGAAAGTTGTTCAAAAAGCCACAGCAACACGTCTAAGTCGAGCTTTCAGTTCATCTTGATCTTAACATTTCGAATCACATTGACCTCCTCTCAAGTTTGGGAGACCTTGCCACTTCAGGTTGGATGGACCTCGATCTGCCTAGTCTACATGGCATCCCTACTCAGGTGGACCAAATTTCTATCATCCAAATCATCTTGACCAGGTATCCCCACACAAACCTACCAACACATCCTCCCCAGGTCAACGTGTGTGCGGTGTTTAACGCGTGTTAGCGTACATGAATCCTTGTCATAGTGTCTGACTAATGGACAAGTGGTGTGATTCGTGAAATCGTATCAATGTGAGAGTCCAGGTACCACTCTAATATCATATTTTTTAAATCATTTTTAAGAAAGCCTAACTTAGCTATTGGAGGGTCGTTGGCCAATTGTTCCTCAGTGCCCCCCTTGTCATCTTGTAGGCTTGGAACCACTAGGAGGGCCTAGAACAAAAGAGACCAGAGAGGGACTTCATCAGTACTCAACTTGTATTTTTTTTTGATTTATTTATAGGTTTTAAAAATAAAAAATTTACCAAGCATGTGCTTTTCAAAGAGATTTCAATTTAAACATATAAATTTCTAAAATTTGAAGTTAATTACGTTTTACAAAGTAAAAGATCACAAAATACAAAATTTTGCAAACATAGAAAATTTTCAGTTCGCGACAAGAAATCTTCTTAAACTGCAAGAGAGAAATTTCTCAATCTTTTTTAGATAATTTTGAGCTTATTGACAATCATGTTAGATAGACTTTGACAACTAGGTTCCAAAAAACCATAAGCGAATCAATATATTGGAAGTTATAAAATCTTAAAATATCCAATTAAAAATGTAAATAAGTTGCCACATCAGTATGTGAGCATGTGTGAGCTTATAAATACAGACATTGGTGTTGAGTATACCAACCTATATTTTAAGGTCATGTTTGGAGTTATGGATTAAAAAATTAAACTGAGTTACTAGTCTAAATGACAATCTTATGTTTATTTACTAAACTGCTAGTTGAATTAATTATCTTGGTGGACTATCAGTCTCATATAATGAGAGATAACAAGTCACATATGAGGGGAATAGTTTTTTCCAATTGATTGGACTTTAATTTGTGTTGGAATAGTTTTTTCCTGTCGATTTCGACGGAAAAGATTTATTTTGGTAACAATTTTTGGCTATAAAATGAGAGTATTAACTAATTTGGAGTATATACAAGTCACTTTAGAGAAATTCTAAAATATGATATGAAACTTATATTCAACCTTATGAAGTTCTAGTAAAAAATTTTCATGACTTCATATGCTAAATGGCATAAGTAATTTAAGATGACAAAAAGTATCATCTTTTATTTTATTTGTTGTCTGTTAATATATTAGCATGCCAATTAATATAGAAAGAATAATTTGGCCTTAACATGGCTAGGGTATATTTTTAAGAATTTAGATTATATGAATTTTCTGTCGAACATGATGACAAAAAAAATTAATACACTTTATTTTGCTAAACCATAGAATGTCACGCCCCAAACTCCGGATCACGTGAAACACCCATAAACAACCAAACATACACCCAACCCGAGAATACGCTCTCAAAGTAAACTATACATGCATTGTATATAAACGCCAAGCGGCATACATTACAAGGTTCAAACGGCGAAAAATATGTATTAAGCATACATGATACAGATAGAAACAAAAAAGAAGACTATAACTCTTTCACCTCTTCAGCACCTTTAGATCAACCAGCGTGATTGGTACCTGAAGAAAAGCAAATCCCACACCGTGAGCCAAGGCTCAACAGAAACTAGATAGGCATGCAGTATAAACAAAACATGCTAGGAAATCGAAGTGCAGGTTTAGACTTTCTTTCAAGTCTTGAAAATAGTTTTCACATGCAAAAGGGAAAGCGATGATACAAATCATGTTTTTGACTCACTCACAAGAGCCTTAAAAATAGTTTTTAGATCGCGATTCACACGACTCTTAAAAATAATTTAAAAACTGGTTTATCCGTCTCATAATTCAGTACATGCAATCCATGATACAAATAACCGGCCCTCACATGTTGCAACCACAGTCCTAACACTGAGATAAAGATCCGAACATAAACATACATTCTCGGGATAAAACTGTATACTATGGGATAAAACCATAGACCAACCACGGGGTAAAATCGCAAACCAAACCACGGGATAAAACCGCATACTTTACCGTAAGCCACGGGATGAAACCGTCGACCACGGATTAAACCACGGGATAAGAACGCACACCACGGGATAAAATCGTATACCACAGGATAAAACTGCACATTATGGGATAACACCAAAAATTACGGGATAACACCGAACGTTCCTATGCATAACTTAATTAGGATTTAAATTCATATAACATACCACATACACCACATGCATGTGCCCCATAGATACATCACATCAATGCCAATAAAACTCTGAGTTTTACAGCATGCAACCACGATACACATAAGATATCATGTAATGTAATTCACTTACATAAAGAAATAGTTATAAATGCACATAATGATATAACCTGACTAGGCATCACAAGCCACACACCCGTAATTTGATACCTGAATGACCCATCCACAAATCGGGACCCGTCCACACACAGGGACAATCAACACCTAACCCAGAGATTAACACCTGAACCTCCCTTAGACCGATTCTCACCAAAATCTCACCTTAAAATTGAACATAACCAACATGCACACAACCGTGCCACAACTCCTAAATCCAACCATGCACGTCAACCCAAGGACGGCATCTAAGCGAAACACTCGGAGCCACAACCCGACCCCCAAACCACCACATGATCAATCGAACCCCCAAAAAGAATCCACAGGTATTTGAATCAATTAATTCCTATAAATTAATCAATTGAATACTATAGGATGCCAATCGAAAATCAAAACCCAACCCCAGAACCACCAAAACACACCCCAGCACTTCAGTCGATCGAACCAAGCCCCCAGTCGACCGAAGATCACATTGAAAAAACCAAAAAAGCCTCAATGCATAGTTTAGTCGACCGAACCCCATGGTTCAATCGACCGAACCCAAGAACGATGACCCAGTCGACTGAACTTATGAGAAAATATATTTTTAAAAATATATTTGATCCAGTCGACTGTGAGAAAATATATTTTTAAAAATATATTTGATCCAGTCGACTGAACTCAATGCATAGTTTTGGAAAATATATTTTTAAAAATATCTAACTTCAGATATTTATAGACTTCTAAAATATATTTTTTTAAAATTTTTCGAAATTCGCACCACAACGGCACACGGCCTTAGGAACTTACCCCGTATGCATATCTAAGCCCGATCATACATCAAAAATAATAAAAATATGCTAAAAAAAACACGTAAAGCGCGTCCGATAACACTGAAAAAAGAAAACGGGTCAGGGTCTCACATAGAATATTGTCAAGCCGAATATGAACAAAAAAAAAAAATCGACAGTGCAAATGTCTTTCTAATATTATTAAAAATAATAATAATAAAAATCTAAGGGTCATTTATGGCTCCTTAATTTCTCAAAATATAATTCCAAAAAAATGTATAACATAAATATGCACTTTTGAACCCATGAATAGATGCCTCTTGTTTTAATTAATTTTTTAAAAATATACAATCGACTGTATTTTGGTAACAATTTTTGGTGATAAAATGAGGGTACTGACTAATTTGGAGTATATACAAGTTACTCCAGAGAAATCTTAAAATATGATATGCAACTTATATTCAATCACATGAAGTTTCAATAAATACTTTTTTAGGGGTGTATATTGAAAATCATAGATTTATTTAGTTTTAGTATTTAATTTTATTTTTAATAAAATTAATTTTTTATTTTATGAGAATCTTAATGAGTAATGTATGCGATATTATTTCTTTAATGTTATGCATGGATGTGCTTTTTCCGTATAGTATTTAATCTTGTGTGTAGAGTACGGCTTGCACATAGAAGATCAAATTTTAAATTTTTGTAGAATATAAGTATTTGTTCATAGTTTAGATAGAGATGGACATACCATCGGTACGACTATATCATAGAATTTTAGTAGGCCTATCTTGGTTACCGGGAACAGATAATAACGTCGTCTACTATTTCGACTCTCTGTGCTAGTACACATTGTGTGTATTGAACGGAACACAATGGGGTAATTAATTTTATGCGGGTAATTACTCTCTAGGTCTCTGCTGTAGCACTAAAAATATGCGGGTAGGTTGAACCAAATTAATAACTTGTCTTCAAGACTAAGGTTGACCAGGTTATGTCGGTATGAGTTTTCGAAGGATCGTAATCCACACTACGTTCAGGAATCGCATAAGAGAATACAGTAGAAGGTTTGACATGAGCTTTAACTTGGAATCAAAAGTTCGTAGTTGGAAAATTGATCGAAAATGTATTTTTCTAAATTAACTGTGGTGGCACGAGTTTTTATTTTGATCGTTCAACATCAAAAATTTTATATGAAGCCCGTTTTGGCGATTGCTTATCCAATTTTCTTTATATAAAAAATTATTTACAAAAAATAATGATCTTGGTAGTTTTACCTATAACAATTAGTATCAGAGTCATTTTATTTTTTATTTACGGTTTATTGATGGGCCAAATAGATTTAGAACTATGCTAACTTTATTTTGCAGACATTCTAATCCCAGTTTTATGATCATCTTTTTATTCATGTTTGATTAAATGGTTTAGATGATGATTAGAATTAATTTTTTAATCACGAGAATTGATCGTGATTGTTTAAGTTTTTTAGATTGAATGTGAGTCTATGAAAAATAGGATTTCGATGTAAAAGTATTTAAATATTAGTTTAGAATATTTAAGAATAGGTTGAATATCTTAGAATACGAAGAATAGGCGGCGACACTGGTGGTGGTTTCGGGGGTTACGAGCCATAGATCGCAGTGGTTTTTTTACGATTTGTTTGATAATTTTTTTAGCAGTTTATTTTTACAATTTTTAGGGTTAAAAACAGTATTAAAACAGGTTCCAAAAACATAAAAAATATTGGTACAAAAATAGCCCACCGGTGGCACCACCGGCAGTGGTATAGGGCGTTTCTCGAAGTTTTTTTTTGCGCTATTTTCGAGACTGATTTTGAGAAAAAAATTTGGCATAAAATAGCAAAAAAATAATACTGAAAAATAGGCCAAAAAGATGAAAAAAATAGCAACAAAATAGGCGGCAAAAAGAAGGGATGGCAGCAGCACTGGGCGGCGCTGTAGGCTGCTGTTCGGGGTTATTTTTTGAGGTTTTTCAAGACTATTTTTGTTGCATTCTTCGAAACAACATATTTTTGGATATTAGTGCTATTTAAAAGAAAAACAGGAGCCAAAACTACCACAGAAAAAGCCCAAATGGGCGGCTGAAGTGGGCGATGGCGCATGTGTTAGGGTTGGTATACTGAAAACTATTTTTTTAGTATTTAATTTTATTTTTAATAAAATTAATTTTCTATTTTATGAGAATCTTTATGAGTAATGTGTGCATATCATTTCTTAATGTTATGCATGGATATCCGATATACTGTATAATATTTAATCTGGTGTGTAGAGTACGACTTACACATATATGATCAGATTTTAGGTTCTTACAGAATATAAATTTTATGTTCACAGTTTAGATGAAAATGGACATACCATTAGTACAACTGTGCACTGCAAGAATATGGATATTTGGCGACGAAATCTAATGACAAAATACATTTCACCGTTAAAGGTAAGTTAAAGGCGAGGAAATTCATATTTTGTCGCGAAATAGAAGAGTTTTGGAGAGAAAAATACTTTTTCGTCGTCAATTGGGTTACGTTTTCACCGAGGCCAATATGTTTGTCGCTAATAATTTTATTTCATCTCAAAATAAAAGACTTTTGGTGAGAAAAATACTTTTTCGTCGCGAATTGCATTATGTTTTCTACGACGCCATAGTTTCGTCGCTAATGACGTAAAATATTGGCGAGAAAAATACTTTTTCGTCGCGAATTGCATTATGTTTTCTACGATGCCATAGTTTCGTTGCTAATGACATAAAATAAAATTAGCGGGAAGCATATTTAAGTTCCTGCCATCATTTTCCTTAGACGACAAAAAATAATTCCGTTGTTAAAACGTCTTATAATAAAATTACACAGTTTATTGTTAACAAACCAACTGTGTTCAGCTGCTCTTATTTTGCTCATGTAAGTGTATACTAATTAAAATTTGAAACATATTTTTAGAAATATAATTTTTAGTTTTTAAGACTTATACTTATATTTTTAACATTTTAGTATATTTATACTTATAATTTTCAATTTAAGTCAGATCATAAAAATATAAAAATAAAATTTAAAATAATATATTTACGTGATTTAACGATATGTCTTAACCATAATGAGATTTCGACCTTAAGATTTACGCTTGCATAAGAGATTTTTACTTATGAGACAAATACAAAGTTTTGATTTTGTATAATAGTTTATTTATTTATTTTTATTTTTAGTAATTTTTTTGTTTAATTTAACTATCGTATTTAATTTTTGGACTTCTCACCTTGAGACGAGTTAGAAAAATTTACTTTTTAAATTTTTATGTCACTTACATTTATATTTAATGATTTTTAGAAAAAATTACTTAAAAAAACTTTCTTTTAATTTTTTTTTTCATTGAAGCAAGTAAGAAAAATAAAAAAAGAAATCTGACAAAAAAAAAAAAAAGAATTCAAAATTAACAAAAGAGACACTTCAAAAAATATTGTATTTATTTTAAAAGTGAAAAAGTGTGAATCCCAATGATGTATTGGAATGATATATGCCTACTTTCACCCCAACGTAATTACTTGAAGGTTTAGTGATTTTTATTATTGTTGCTCTGTGTCCCAATTGCTGAAGTTTAACATTTATTATCTTAGGTTGAGAAGTGGTTCGAGAAATTAGAAGAATTTGAAACCAAGCGAAGATGTACTGTCAAGATTTCCATTGTTTCAGTTTCCTTACTTGTGAGTTGAGATTGGAGGATCACTATCATCTTCTTGCATTTCAAATAAACTTCTATCATTTCTTGACTCTATGTTTTGATTGTATGCAATCAGGTTGGCTATCTCTGGTATGAATGCATTTACAAACTGGACAAGGTTACATACAATAAATACCATCCCTACACATCTTGGATTCCAATAACGTGGGTTAACAGACTCCGATTAATTTTTGTTTCATTCTTACTCGTCATCTATTATTAGTGCCATCATTTTTGTTATTAGTTTTTCTCCATAAAGTTGTATAAAAGAGTAACAGTATAGTATATAGTTCATTTGGTCATGTAATAACTTTCTGCTTTTTTGCTGCACCTCTCTTCTCGGCTTTTTTATGATTTCAGCGTTTACATTTGTTTGCGGAATTTCACTCAGGAATTTCGGAGTTTCTCAATGACTCTATTTACCTAAGTTCCTTTGATTTGTTTGATCAAATTATTCAACAATAAACAGACTCGCTATATGTCAGGGTGGTATGCTATGCTCTCTTGTGACCCCTACTCTAATTAAAAGACTAAACAACAATGAAGCACCTCTTTATGGTGTTTGATTTTGTAGTTTTAATATATATTTTTAATTATTATTATATCTCGTTACTTCCTGATTGTAAGGGTCTGATTCTAGGTGGCTTGGCAAGATTACCTTGGAGACCTATATTTCTCAATTCCACATCTGGCTGAGGTGTGTAAATATCATTGTTTTTTGTTTTCTTTCGATCTTTCTTTCTTTCTTTCTTTCTTTTTTATTTTATAATCTGGACTCAACCGTTTAATTAAATGAAAATCTCTCATGTCATGTATCGATGGAGCCAACTTCATTATCTTTTTTTTGGGGTTGGGTAGGTGGGTTGTAATTGCTTCATTGTCTGTTCATTTACTTGTAGATGATGATTTTTTAATGTTTTAATCTCCTGGTGTCGTTTCTTAATGACCATGTGAAACCCATTTTCAATTTCATTTTTCTCAAATTACATATATTCATTTGGACATAAATACTCCAATACAAATCATCCCCCTTTGTACTGTTGTTCGATTCTTGTGAGGATAAATGATAAGGAAAGGTTTTTTTTTCTTTTTTCTTTTCTCCTGGTCATGAAGACTGAGGGAGACATTATCTACTTGAAGCTGACTATAATTACCTTTCGTCATGCGCACGCAGATCAAATGTGCCTAATGGACAGCCCAAGTGGCTTCTTTCTCTAATCCCCGAGTATCCTTTGCTTAACTTCATGCTCACATCTGCAATTTATATTTTGGTGAGTGAATCTTCTCTTCACCCTTCCAAAACTTATATAGCTAAAAGTACTTAAAAATGATCTTAAAAGTTTTCACATTTTGGTGGTATTTGGCTTACTCCTGTGCAGATATCTCACCGGCTCTTTGAACTAACGAATTCCCTGGAGTTGGTTTTTGTACCCACACGAGACAACAAGCAGTTGCCTCATAACTTTGTCGCGTGGGTTGCAATTTCTGTGTGAGTGTGTTCCATCTCATTCATTCTTCTTCAGATCCCTCATTAACAGAGTAAGTCCGTTTGTGCATTTTAATTGTCGGGGCATGTGTATCTTATGCCTTTTTATCTTTATTCGTCTTGCTTTTGTTCAATAATGGTAGGATTAGTTTTGTGGACCGGTTGGTCTTCAGTCAAGTGAGGATGAGATTGTGCTTATTTATGGCATATCACATTCTTTCGGACCTTTTCCTTGGTAGTTTCTCTTAGAAATCATCTTTAATGCTCTAAAACTTCAACTATTCCTGCAGACCCGGGAAATCAAGGATTTAGGCAGAGACTTTTCTGTTGGATAATAGAAATGGAAATTTCATGCATTTGGAGCTAGTGTTTCCAACATCTATAAGGAAAAAACCCCTCCCCATTGATGTGGGAAAATTTGAGCAGAATACCGAGTTTGCCAGTGGGAGGTTTGGCCGAATTGGATTGCTACAGATAATTTTTCCTTGGGGTTTTACCCTCTTGTAATATTGTCAATTACCCTATCTTTTTTTTTTCATCTTTTGTTTCACTCTCATTTTTCTTATTCTTTCTTTACAGATTGGATATGCATTAAGTTGGTGAAAATTATTACGGACAAAATATTTTGATTTTGAGATTTGACAACTTTTGTTTTATTTTATCCGACTTGATATGAATTTGGAGATTAGATATGTATTGAGCTTGTGGGGATTATTTTGGACAAAACATATATTGATTTTGAGATTTGGTACCTTTTGTTTTATTTTATTGGATATTGATATGGATTTATATTTATTTTTAGTTGGTTGTAGTGTTGGATGTACTCTAATTGGTTTTGTTAGACATGTTTTGTTTTTTATTATATAATGGTCAGGTTGGATTATTTGTGTTTACAATTTTAGATATTGTTGAATAATTAATTTAGATATATTATTAATTGAATAGGTAATTTTATGAATGTACAAATTTAAATTTTTTTATATTATACAGGTTAAATGATTAAATAAGTATAAAGATTTTTAAAAAGTACTATTCACGACAAAATAGACCACAAATGAAAGTTTTTAGCGACAAAATTAAATAGCTTATTTTTGTCTTAAAAAACATTTTTTTAATTACAACTTCTACTATTCGTGATGGTTTTTTTCGTTATTAAATTTAACTTTTTGCAACAAAATATATTTTTTTGTCGCAAATTACAACCTTGACAAAAAATTTTCGTTGTTAAAACTTTGCGACAATGATCTTTCGTCGCAAATATCACATTATGCGACGAATCATTCCGTTGTCTTAAATTTCTAATTCGATAATAGTGGTCCAACGATAAAATTATTCATCATTAATACTATCATTTGTGACAAATTTATTTGTCGCCATAAATTTTTATTCAAAATTATGATAATTTTTAACGACGAATTTTGTACATAGGCGACAAGTTCTTCTTAAATACGTGACGAATATTTTCGTCGCAATGTTTTTTTGGGGTGACAAAATAATAATTTCGTCGCGAATAGGAATTTGCGACGAGGCTATGGCGACGAAATAACCGACGAAATGTTTTCGTCTCCATTGGTTTTAGTGAAGAAATTACCACTTTTGGAGAGGAATTTGTTTTGTCTTTAAAGTATCAATTTCTTGTAATGGTGACACATAGTTTTAGTAGGCTTATCATGGTTGCGGAGAACAGATAATAGCGTCGCCTATTGTTTTGACTTACTGTTCCAGTACACTTTGTGTGTATTGAATGGAACATTTGGGGTAATTAATTTTGTACTGACTTTATATAAATTAATTCACACCCGAAGGTTATTATGAATAGTACTTATCCTCTTAATCGTGAAATAATTATTAATTTGCATATATTTAATATTTGTCGTTTTGATTCATTAGAAGTAGTGATTTTATATGGGTCTATATTCCCGGTGAGTTGGATAGTTGTATTATTTATATGACAAATATTAATTATTGATAGAATCTAGGTCCCAAAAGATTGAAATTGACGATACCCCCTTAAGGATGCTTATAAGTTTTGACCGGGCCAAATCTTACAGGTGGATTTGATTATCCGTGTGACGCCCCGAATCTCGGAAGCATCTAGAGTGACAATTAACTAATAGGGCTACGAAAAAAAGTTCAGACTCAACTAAAATCTTTTTAGAGTACATCGAAATAATACAAAAAATAGGTGGATAACCACAAAACTGGCACTACGTGCCCGAGGAAGGTTGGGATGAAAGCGAAAAACTCTTAATCAAGACTCTATGTCCGCGTCCACGTACTCGTCAATAACATACAAATATTTCTCATATAACAGGTCAAAACATGCCAGATAAATAAGCAGGTTAATCATGACAGTGATTATGATGAGAAATGATGCAACCAATTTAATTTTCTAATCCAATTAAAACTTAAGTTATTCTAGGTTCTCCCCCTCTGGAAAAACATCCTAAAATCCCATGATCCCAATTATGCTGACCAAGTCTACCGATCGACAAAGAGCGTTCCTTAAGTCGTAGGATGACTACGTAGCGGACTAAGTGTTCAGCCGTGTCATCACTGACGGCAAGGTGTCAGCGACGGTCTGACCCTCGGATCTCAGGTTAAGGTTCAGTGCGGAATCTAACTCCAATTATTACGCCACCCGAACCGCCTTCACCAAGATACAAATATCACAACACTGTGCATTTAGCACTTGGGACAAAAATCTCCCAAAACAAATCAGGGCATATAGCCAATATCACAATATTTTCAAGTATTCAAATTTTTAAAAATTCTAGTTTCATCAATCATAGTACCAACCATAAGGTTCAATTTTCATTCTTTTCTTAAAATAAAACAATGAACCTCATAAAATCCACCCAATGATGATGTGGCATGATAGAATATGCTAAAATTATAATTTTTTAATTTATATGGAATTCACGCATGGGTATGATTATTTAAAAGCAATTTTGTTAGTGGGAGTGTAATGATGATTGTGTGAGACATTGAGGTGACATAATCCATACATTTTTTTATGCATATATGACACAACAAATAAAAAAAAGAGGTGGAGTGTTAGGGTTGTCAAAGTGGCTGGCCAAGGGAGGGAAATTTTGGCTTCAATTTTAATTTTGTTATATTATATTGATTTATTGTATATTTAATATTATGTATGTACTACATTATTCAAGAATTGTATTTAAAAATTAACTTAATGTATATTTTTAACTATGAAAATTAAATATTTGAATTAATATAATAATTTTAGGTATTGTACTTAATTTTTACATCTTAATTTAATTATAACATTATTTAGTCATGGCGGTTTGGCTAAATTTTAATTTTTGTACAATTTCGCAACTTGATGTATATTTTTAATTTCTTTTATACTAGTTTTAATTTAATTTGATGAATTTAGATTTTAAAACTCAATTTCATGATTTAATATTATTTTATCACTATTTAATTATTGATATGTTGTATTATGTCTTTTAATGTTAAAAATATTAGTTGGCTTAAAATTACATTATTATATTAGGTTGTTACTTTTGATTATAATATTAGGTTATTTGTAGAGATTTATACATACATATATACATAGATATATATTAAACTACCTTTTGTCTCTTGATTATTTTAAACAGTAAATTGACTTTTACTTTTTACTTTTGAATTATTTTATTTGGTTGTAGTGAGATATATAATAGTTTGTATATATATATATATATATATATATATTAATGTTACTTTTGAATTATTTTAATGGAGATTATATGTTGTAGATAATTAGGATTTTTTGATTAATTAATTGTGTTTGTTGTAGAGATTCTCTTTGGTATGTATATATACATATATATATATACACACACACACTTGTGTAAGTAAGGCTTGTGTTGGGAATTGTGATTATATATTTGTTTAGCATTATTATGTTTAAGGCGTTGTAAGAATTTGACATTTATTGATTATTATATTATATTATAGAGATTCTGTCACGCCCCAAACTCTGGGTCACGTGAAACACCCACAAACAAACAACATAATCCAACCCGAGAACAAACTCTCAAAATAAAATCATACCTGCATTGTATATAATGGCCAAACGGCATATATTACACAGTTCTAACACTGAAAAATATGTTACAGCATACATGTAACAAAAGAACAAAAAAGAAAACTACAGTTCTTCTACATCTCCGGCACCTCCAGATCAAACTGTGTGACCAGTACCTAAAAAAAATCAAATCCCACACCATGAGTCAAAGCTCAACAGAAACTAGACAACACATGCAGTATAACCTAAACATGCTAGGAAAACGAGGCGCAGTTTTAGACTCTCTTTCAAGTCTTTAAAAGGAGTTTTCACATGCAAACGGAAAAGCGAGGATACAAACCATGTTTTGACTCACTCACAGGAGTCCTAAAAATAGTTAAAAAAGGATTTTTAGATCGCGATTCACACGACTCTTAAAAAAATTTGAAAACTTGTCTATCCGTCCCACAATGCAGTTCATGCAATCTGTGTAACTTCTCGGACTTCCATAGAAGGACCACAGCCCTCATCTTTGCAACGCACACAACCCGTGCAACACACACAACGCACGCAACCCGTGCAACACAACACATGCATCTTCTCGGACTTTAACCGAAGGGTCGTAACCCCAATCTTCTCGAACTTTCACTGAAGGACCGTAGCCTTAACGTAATCTTCTCGGACTATAACAGAAGGATCGCAGCCCCAACGTAATCTTCTCAGACTGAAATTGAAGGACTGTAGCCCTAACGTAATCATCGTAAGCTAGAACTAACATTCACAAAACCACCTGGTCATCTATCACATTCCATACACCTATGCATTACCTAAACAAGATTTAAATGCATAAAATCACGTACTATCACTACGTTTCACAAACCACGTCACATGCTAGACACGCGACTCACACAACACTTGCAACTCATGCAACATGCACTTCATGCATCCATTCCTCACATTCCACATAATCATGCCTATAAAACCTCTGAGTTTTAAGCATAAAGCCACATTACATGTAACGACATCAATGCCATGTAATCCACTTACATAATTCGTACATAACCAACAGTTATAAATGTACATATCCATGTTTAACAATACATCATGACGCCACCCTTTAAAAACCCGACACAACGTCACATGCCACGCACCCATCATCCATTTACCCGAACGACCTGTCCACATACTAGGACAACCAAACACAAAGCCAAACCTAACCCGGAGGCCAACGTTAAACCCCTCAAACCACGAGGTCACAAAACACTACCTTTTCCCTAAAGGTGCCGCGGGCCCACACACGCCCCACACCAGGCCATGACGCACACAACCGTGCCCCAAAAACCCGCATCTAACCATGCACGCCACCCCCAAGGATGGCATCTAAATAAACATTTGAAGCCACGACACGACTCCCGAAGCCACCACACAACCAACCAAACTCCAAAAGAATCTAACAGTATTTTAGTCAACCAATCCCATAATCGATCAACTAAATACCGTTAGAAACTAATTGGAAACCAAGGAACCCAACCACCAACACACGCCCAACATGGCCAACAAAATACAAACAAACTCCCAAGGCCCTGACATGACCAGCACGAACTCACACACGCCTAACACGGCAAACATGAACCCACACAAACCCACGATGCCCACACGTGCCCAACATAAGCCCACGACACCCCCATGCGCCCAACACACCCACGACACCCTAAGAAACAAGAAACATGGTAACAAGGGCCAACAAGAATGAAAATAACCTTTTTCCAAATATTCGGCCAAAAATGGGTGAAAATGGTTAGAAATTTTGACATATCTTCACTCTTTTGATCATAACTTTTTCTACAAAAATTATTTTAATGTGAGAGAGGTTTCATTGGAAAGAAGAGTTCTGGGGCTTCAATTTGAAGACAAAAATTACCCAATTCCGAGTCTAGATGAAAGAGATATGATCAAAAGAAAAAGACCCAAAAATGGCCCTGTGGCCCTAGAGCTCGCTAAGCGCTCGCAGAGCGCTTGAGCGCCTCTCCACTAGAGAGCAGCGCTCACTAGGTGCCCACTCAGCGCTTGAATGCCCAGACACCCGAGAACAGCCCAAAGTTTCCCCTATTTTCAGTTCTAAGCCCCAAAACTCTTAAACACCCACTATGATGCTTCAAAACACATATAAACCTACCAACCCACATATTATTAACACCCACGGACATAGACGAGCCTTAAACATCAAGAACCACCGAACAAAAAACCTCAAAACCCGGTTCACCCAATCGAAACCACACAAAAATGATTTTAAACCAAAACCCGATCTTTAAATCGATTTTTCATGCATTTTTAACCGGTAAAAGCACACACGATTACACGTAGCACGCTTATAAGATATGAGAGTCTAGGATCCTACCTCGTTGAGTTAAAAACTCGACGTCTCAATCCATATGCAAAACTAAACTTCACCGGAATAAAATTCTATCCGGATGAACGCATAGCCCACTGTGCCAATAGCAGGGATCCGCTGTTGGATCGTCGAAAATTGAGCCCGTCAAAAATCAAGCCCCGGGCCCTCGAGAAGTTAGAGAGAAGGTAGAGAGAAAACGGAGGAAACTTAGCTGAGAAGTTTTGAAAATATCTAACTCTAGATATTTATAAGCCTCCAAAATATCTTTTTTTTTTATTTTTTAAAATTTGCACCGCAATGTCCCACGGCCCCGGGAACCTACCCTGCATGCATATCTAAGCCCGATCATGCATCTAAAAGCATTTAAACATGCAAAGCCGAAAATGGTAAACACGCGTCGAGAAACGCCGAAAAAAAAAACTGGTCAAGGTCTCACAGATTCTCTTATATACTC
>JAOTRH010084349.1:0-15732 GCA_034768845.1 Heliamphora exappendiculata | reverse complement strand
CAATTTACCTGGGGCGAACGCCAGGTCATGGGGATCATCGCGCTGATCGGCCTCGGTGGTTGCGGGTTCGTGGGCTGGATTGCCGGGCGGTTGGTCAAAGTGTTCGCGGAGTTATTGACGGTGCTTGCCGACGATGCCGAGGCCAGCTTCCGGACGACCGAGTTGATTGAAATGCACGTCGTGCCGGCGCTGGCGCGAATCGCGTCGGCGCTCGAGCGGATGGAAACTTCAGGCGATCGAATGACGAAGAGGGAGCGTCCCTGAGATGAGCCGCACACCCAAAGAGCCCGCGGGACCGTCGCCTGGCCGCCTTCCAGACCGCGCTCGTTCATTTCCGAGCGCGAGCCCGACTCCCAAGCCAAGTCGAGAGCCGTCGGTCTTCGTCCGCGCTCCGGACAAAGCGGACCGGCCGCCCAGCCGATGGAAGCGCAATCTGATCGCTTTCCTGGCGGTCGTGGCGGTGGTCGCGGTCGTGGTCATGGTTTCGTGGCCGCGGCTTAATCCCCGCAAGCTCGACGCCGTCGAGAAAGTCGCCGACGCCTACCTGAAAGCCCTCGCGAGCGAAGAACCGGAAACCGCGGGCCGGTTTGGAGTGGTCGAGGAGCCGCCTGCCATCCGCTCCGTATCCGCATTTCAGCGCGATCGCAGCCACGACCGGATGATCAAGGGCTCGTTCGCTCCGCTGGGTAAGCTGCACAAGCAGATCGCAGCCGGATTCGATTACGACGCCTCGATTGGCCGCTTCACTCCCAAGAACGCGATGGGCGTGGCCGCGGAAACTCTCGACGCCTTGCATCAGGCCAAGGAGGACGCAGAGAAATCGGGCGTTTACAAGAAAATGCAGAGTGGCGACCCCAATGAAATCTTCGAGTCGGCGGAAGAGCTCGGCAAGGTATTCGAGAAGGTCGCCAAAGAGATTCTGCCGCCCAAGAGAATCTTGCCAACGTATCAGATGCTGGTTGAATCGGCCAAGCCGCCATTGAGCAAAGACGCGAACGACCTGGCGTTGGAGGCCGCGGGCTCGATGCCCGTCTGGACCGCGCTGCTCAAGCGATCGTTTTTGACCCTGAAGGCGGACGGCCCATTCATCTTCGAGCGAGCGCGGGTGAACGCGATGGCGACCGATCGGCTGGCCTCGCTCGGTGATCCGCCCAGCCGGATCCGCCTGGAGCTGGTTCGATTCCGGCTCGAAGGGATCGACACAGGCTGGAAGGTCATCACGGCGCGGCGAGTTTTGCCGGGAGATACCGAGCCGAAGACGAAACCCAATGCCAAGCCATCCGAGCCGCCGCCATCGAAATCGGAGTCAGTCTCACCAGGCGAAATCCGCCGCTCCCCCGGTGACGCGCCCGAAGCCGCGTGACGGGCAGGGCCTGTCTGGGTTATACTCATGGAAACGGAAACGATGTCGGCTGCCGCTTGAGCAACAGAAGTCGGATCCAAAAGAGGGCGATTAGCTCAGTTGGTTAGAGCGCCTGCTTTACACGCAGGATGTCGGGGGTTCGAGTCCCTCATCGCCCATTCAGAAACCCCTACGGAATAACAACTTAGGTCAAATCTCTCTGTAGCAATTCTATAGCAATCGGCTCTATACCAATCTGGATAGCAATTCGGTCAGGAATTTTTCTCCCACGGTTCAACATCGTGGGTTTTTCATTGCTACAGATTGCTACACCAAGCCGCCAAGAGAAGATTCATTGTGGTGACTCAAGCCCCCGACTACAGCCTGACAAATTCAGCACCGTCCGAATCCCCATCGCAGTGCTTACACTCACAATCTTGGCACTCGCCTGACGTCCCTGGCTGTCTTCGAGGATGAACAGGGAATCGATGCTGCCATACGGCACCAAGGTTTTCATGGTGCTGTAAGGAATTGTTACCTGCGCCGACCACATGTAGATTCCCTTCAAGTCGATCAGATAAATCTCGCCTGTCCCCTCCACCCACTCGGTTGAATCCACCGGTCTAATTTTGATCGGTTGGGGCTTGGGAGTGAGCGAACGGCAAAGGGTGCGGATTAGCTCGTTGATACTAATTCGGTTCGATTTTGCGAGTGCCTTAAACACTCGATGGTCGTCGTCTTCTATATAAATATTTACTTGAGCCATGATTGATGTCGCTCGGTGGAATCGAACCACCCGCCAATTTGCCAACGCCATGGTGATGGCACAAACGACAAACACCACATCACGAATTGCCACACCAAGGGTATTGCGAGGATCGCTGACAGCACCGTTGCCCAGTCAACTTTTTTGCTGCTGGCATTGCCACTGACCGTTTGACGAACGATGCCTGTCGAGCCATCGCCGATGGCCCCAATGATACCGCCGTTGCCCATTGTGATCTTTGACTTACCATCTTCGATTGTCATGCCACCTTTACCCATCGTGATCTTTGACTTGCCATCTTGAATTATCATATTGCCGTTCCCCATGATCACGTTTGAGTTATTGAGCGATCGCATGTTTACACTTCTGCTAAATCCCATAATCTTATTTAGTAAACTCTATCTAATACATGGAAACCAACACAATCAACTTCGAAGATCACACTGAGTATTCGGATTTCTTGCAGCCGTTTTGGGACACGCTGCTAAAGCCCGATTTCGCATCTTACTCAGGTCAACTGGAATTCGATGTTCTCAGTGTGATAAAAGTGTTATATGATGATGGTTGCGTTTATTACACGAAGATCGCAGCGAAGTTAGAGATTGACGAAACGTGGGTCCAGTTTATCCTGCACTTAATCTGCTTCGCCGATCTCGCCAATTACGGGAGTTCGCCCCGTGGGTGCTGGCTTGAGCCAAAGGGCAAGGAATTCTGGCTAAGGTTCAAGCCAGTCTATGACTTCATCGTCGACCGTGAAGCATACCAGGAAAAGAGCATTGAGGATCGGATGCAAGAATACCTAGCCAAAAACATCTAGGTGAACTCTACTTCTTTCCCCTCAATCCTAAAGACCCTCATCCCCTCCACCAACACCGCCTCTGGTGGCGTGAACCGTTCCTTCAGCGAATGGAGATGACATGCCACCGTCACATGTTCGGCATCGAGGATCAGCACGCCGTCTTCGATTCTCGCCCTACCAGGATCAAGGCTGATGGTGATCCGAAGCATTTCATTTCCCCATAGTGGACAAGCGAATCCTACTTAGGTTAAGGGCTGCGTCACATATCGGTCAAGTCACAAACCTCTAAGCCGGTCTAATTCTTCCCGATACCGATCAAAGGATTCACTGAAACCAGGTTCGGCAAATAGATCACGCATCTTCTTTTCGGGCTTAGGTATCTTCGTGGCGCAAGCATCGCACAAATGGGTCGTGTCCGTTTTCTTGATTAGGTTCTCAGGCTCACATTCCCAACCCTTGGGCAATTTCTTTCCCTTGAACACTGTGACTGTTTTGTGACACTTGTCACATTCCCATATAAATGGTCTCTTTAAACTCATGCCTTAGTTAGAGTGTCAGCCAACAAAAAACCCCTTGGCGACAACGAATCGCCAACGGGTCAAGTATATAAATCCATTTAATCTTTAACTCAAGTTACACCGCAGTGCCCCCCTATCAAACATATCTATGCTCGATCAATCGAGCTTCAGCATGCTCTTGATCAAAGCCGCCGACGTCTTCGGGTCGGAATACATGCAGGTGTAAGCTGGGTCGCCAAGGTAACACAACGTCTCGCTCTCCAACCTCACCACCCGATAGCCCGATTTGATCGGCACTGGCTGGCACTTGAGCGTGATCAGTTTTCCTTCGCCGAAACATGACGCCAGCTTGTCGGACGGATTGGCGATCAGTATCCCCATCGGGAACACGACCCCCGTCAATTGATACTGGCTGTAGCGGCGCAGCCATTCAGCCAACTGAGAAAATCGACTGATCGTCAGGCAACCACGATGTGGTGTAATCGAGCCGTTCCCAATCGGAGCTAGCTCACGCAATCGATGAACTTCTGGGAGCCAATTGTTGAGTCCCATTTTTGTATTCCTCCAATAGAAAACCCCCGGACGTGTTTGTCGTCCGGGGGCTGATGGTGGTTCGGATCAGACAATCTCGATCAGGAGAGGCGCAGCGAACACGTCGAATGGCAGATCGAAATAGGTCACCACAAACGCTGGCCGACCCCTTATCAAAAACCTCGGTGACTCGATCCTGACGACTTTGGGCTGGGAGTCCGTGAACGCCGTCAACTCGTCCGAGAGCAAAGTTGCCTGACCGACAATGGGGTGTTCCCCACAATAGGGACATGGAAAGATCACCCGACCCTCGCTCAACAAGCCGAAAGCCCCCGACATCGTCCTAACCCAATCCGCCAGCCCCGAAGCCTTGGGCAACACCAGGTAGCCACGTTGAACCCGCTGGAAGCCATCGAACAAACGGTTCTGGGTGACGGCCCCGTCGCCTAAAAGAACGCTCATCGTTGTGTCTCCTGTCCCCCGTGGTTGGCGTTCCCACGGGGGTTTGGGGTTGATGGTGATTAGAAGCGGTCCCAGCCACCGCCGTCTGAGGCTGGCAACATGGGCAGGTCAACGTAATTGATGTCGCCATCGACGGAGGTAACCCCTGTCGCCCCGCCGTTGCGGGTCATCAAGGATCGGAAAATTTGTCCCTGGATTTTGTCGGTGACCGCCTTCACCGACCCATCGCAGAAAATAAACTGGGTCGTGCTGTTTGGCTGGCCACCCCCCCAGCACGGGAAGCTAAACCGGTTTGCGATCGTCATCGAGTCATACAAGCCCTTGCCGTTCGGTAGCGGGTATTGTGCGAGGGCATCAACGGAACTGTCAGAATTTAAGATGGGAACACCGCATACCGCCGTCCAGCTTGAGGCCCACGAATCTTGGGGCTGCGGCCCCTGGCTCCCTCGCATGCTTTCGCCGTAAAGGACCGTCATCGACGTTCCGTCTGGAATCGATTGGAGTGCCGTCTTCGAGTTTAAATACAGCACTCCATTCTGATACGTATTGGCAGCATCGAATCCCGAAGCTGGGGTTGCGGTCAGGCTGTCGATCACGAACGTCCCACAATTTCCCCGATAGTCATTCGCTGGCAAAATCCAGCCAGTGCTGACGTCGTTTTCGCTGGCGTTCGAGGGGTTCATGAAAACGGACACCCGCTGTGAGCAAAACGTCCCGTTGTTGCTCAGAGACATGTCCATCGGGAGTTGTGTCGTGTCGATTCCTGCGAACGCTTTGCCGTTGTCCAGGTAAGGCAGGAGTGATACCAAACCGCTCCAACTGGCATAGCTGATCTGGTAATAGTAAGGCTGGATCGAAAGGGCATTGTTTGCGGCGTTCGTCGGACTGACGCTCCAGCCTGGCGGTAGCGTCCCCTTACTGTTGGCGAACTCGAATGCGGCTAGGCCCAACTGCTTGAGCTGACTCTGAGATTGCGCCCTTGCTGCTGCGGATCGGGCCGCTTGGACTGCGGGCAATAGCAGTGCTACCAACACTGCTATGACCGCGATCACCACCAGCAATTCGATCAGTGTGAAGCCCTTGGACGAACTTCGATTCCGACTCATGAACATCTTCATTCCTGTAGCCTTTCAACGTTGATGCACTTGTTCGACGTTAGGCAGTCTTGCCTTAATCCTCATCGAACGGTCGCCAAATTAATTTACAAAAGTTGGACTGTCAATCTGGACACCAAGTCATCGGTATAGTGGTGTCCATATAGTGTCAGGTGTCAACGTGGACACCAAACCACTTGGACACTGGTGTCCATTAATGACATGGTGTCCAGATTGACACCATCCGTAAATTTGGACACCAATTAAGAGCTAGTGAATGTCACTAGCTCTTAATCACAGATGGAGATTTACAAATGCGATCAATCGTCGAAGACTCAGAAATCAACGCCTATCCGGAGAACAACAATGCGATCCGCCATCACCAGTCTTCTTTGCTTCGCCATCGGCTCTCTTCTTCTTTACAACGCATTGATCATCATTCCCTACTGGGATGTCCTTACAAGGGAATTCACCGACGCTACCGCCAGCATCGTAACGGCCACACGTTGGTAGAGCTTCTCATCGTGATTCTGTTGATCCTGATCGTGAGTGCCGTTGTTCTTCCTGCCATTCAATCAGGGTTAGAACATCGACAAGTTTCCGAGAGTGCGAGGTTGCTGCAATCGGTAATCACTTCGGCAAAAATCAACGCCATCAAAACCCAGGCCCCAGCAGGTTTGAGGCTGATCAATGATTCCAACCTACCTGGCACTGTCTCCCAGATCGTCCCGCTACTCCAGCCCCCGGCTTACACCACCGGGTCGGTGAACGTCTACCCCACCAAGGTCTACGATCAGACTGTTCTTCTGGGGACTCAGGCACTCGTCATCGAGGGGGCTGCGATAGGTTACCAAGACGGCGTTGCAGTGCCATTGGAACCCACCAACTGGGCTTGGAATATTCGCCAAGGCGATTAGATACAACTCAATTCGGCGGGATCAATCTATACGGTGATTGGCCCCTGCATATCCCAAAATCCCGAAGGGTTCATCAACTACGGTCTCCCAGGAACCGCAAGCCCCCTGACCACCATCATCAACAACACCGCCGTCCCCACCGACTACCTCTTACTGGTCGCCAACCAGAGCATCGTCAACGGCGGGGCGAATGGAATCGACGACAACAACAGCGGTGTGGTCGATGAATCCGCCGAATGGACTACTCAGGAGACGTGGCGGGGCGCAATCGCCTCGCTGGGGGTCACCCAGGGTTCCTATCAGATTCGACGTCGTCCAGTGCCAGGTGCTGGCACCACAACCACGGTTCTTCCCAGCAATATGGTTGTCGATCTCACCCGATCCAACCTTCCCAGCACCTTCACCACGACCACCATAACGATTCCAGGGACGACCACCCAAGAGCCAATTTCAACCCCGACGTGTCGTGACTTGATCGTCAGCCCCGATGGACGGTGGACAATCTCGACCCCCTACGCTGGCGTCAACTCGATGGGCTTAAGTGCTAGCTTCTTTCAGTTTTGGCTGTCTGAACGGCATGACGCCAACCAAGGCTATTGGAGCATGGTAGGAAGCCCCCCTGTCCCTACTTGGGTTGTTCCCGATCCTACCGGGAACTGGATGCTGGTCAGTCTTAATGGCAAGACTGGTCAGGTCGGCATTCTCGATCAAGCTTCGACAACAACCGGCCTTGCTGATGCACGACGTCAGTAACTCGGCGATCCGCTCCGCTGGTAAAAAGTTCCATCCTTGACCCTAGCTTCGGCTAGGGTTTTTTAATGCCTCAAACACATCCCGCCCATCAATCGCATTCCCTACCGTAGTCCAACCAGGTCGTTCCCGCCGTGCGAACACTTCCAGCCTCGGGCTTGGACTGATGCTCTCGATCAATTCGTAAGACTCCTCGGGCTTGGTGCTGTGAGGGTGGTTACCCCTCTTGCTGTAGAGCACTGTGGGCTTATAGCGGGCCGCTGGGAACACGCACCGGCCTTTGTAGCCAAACAACAACGTCTGTGTTCTGGAGATGAAATAGGCACCGCAACCGGACGGTTTAACCCAGGTGATGGGTGCCAGGTATTTAAAGCCCCATGCCTTCAAGAGCTGAAAGCCGGTCTCCAGATATTGGTTTGTCGTCCACAACCAAAGGTGACAACCATCAACGGCCAGATCGCCGAGGGGTAGGGACTTAATCTCTTCAACGCTCATCGTGGTGTAAGGCAGGTCGGTAGGTCTTGAGTTGCGAGTCTGTTTGAACTTCCCCACCATCTTCTGTGGCCACGGTGGGTCACAAAGTATGCATGAATACGACATGCATTAGGTAGTGGCCATCAATAGAAAACGCCCACCGGCGTGCAAATAAAACGGTGGGCGTTTTCTAAAATACCTACCAAACCATGGATGCGTCTGTACTTACATTCGAGACACATACTATCTAGTGAACATCGCCCGAATCTTGGCCACCGTCCCCAAAACACTCATCTCCGTCGGATCACTCGATTCAACTACCGCCGCACCTATCGGACACACCACCGAGGTAGGCAAAGCACTGGACAAGAAAACGATCTCGCAGCCAGGTATCCCGCCAGCCAGGTGTAACAACCCAGTATCCACACTGACCACGCAGGCCGCATGGTTCAGCACTTCGGCAACATGCCTCAATGGATTGCCGACCATTGGTAGGGTTCCATTCATCGGTTCACCATCCACCTTGACGTCATAGAAGACATACTCAGGAAAAGCTGCCACGATCTGGTGCCAGAATGCATCGGAACACATCTTGTTCGCCCTACCGCCAGTCTGAGAGCTGCAAGAGCGAGAGTGCCGACACAAGCAGATATACCGTTGTTTGGCGGGTTGTGGTTCTATGCCGAACAATCGGTAATGCAGGCGATGGCATTCCGGATTAGGCATCATCCCAAATTGCGGGAAGTAGCCAGCACTGAATGGGAGATTGAACCGTAGAGCGGTATTCAGTGCTGAATCAGCACTGAGGCTTACATCGCTCTGGGTGAAGGGTTCGTCAACCAGGTTAATGGCTGGATTGAAGGTCAGGAGTGATCGGTAGTCGGGATCTTCAACCCAGAGATTGACGGGTGTGTTTGTGTCGGCCCATGCCGTCATTGCGGGTTCCGTTAGCAGGAGGTCACCGAGGAGGGTGGGACCAATGTTGATGTTCAGTCCCATTTGAGAATCACTACACTCTCATCCGTTGCATTGGCGTAATCAACTGCCTCCTCGCATATCACGAACTCAGTGCTTTTTATAGGGAAGCCTGTCTTATTGCGATCGAAGCCCATTACGATCGAACCGGAAGACGCATGCTTCGGAGCGAAGAAGTTTGTTGCTACGGGGTAACGGTATGTTGCCTTTTTTGCTAGCCATTGATTTCTCATTTGTTGATCCTTATCTTAAAACCCAACTTTGCTCCACTCAACAGACTGTCTTCCACCAGAGTTTAGGCTTTGGCTCCATTGCTCTTATTTCTTCGACCCATTGGGACGGCGTTAAATCAAATCTGCTATCGTCAATACAAAAGCGAATCGTGTTACCATTGTAGTATTCCACAATTATAGATAGGCCGTCTGTCCAGATTGGTAAGTCGGGTAAGTCGAGTAACTCTCTGATGTCCTCAACTAAATTCTCACACCACCTTATTCGATTGCTGTAAATCATCGATCGTAGTTTTGTATTCATGTATTATCTTAGTGCGATCAATCCTTATCTTAATGCCTTTGGAAGCCACCGCCTCCAAATCGAATCTTTGGCCGCACTTGGCAAAATCCGCTCATCGGCAACGTCATAGTCGGCCGTCTCCAAAGTGTAGGGGAAAGCATTCGGTATCCTGATATGCTCCCACACGTATTTGCCAGGTGAGCTGGCGTTCAATAGGCCATACCAAATCTCTTTGGGAACGTGCTGATATATGTAAAGTCTAAAACTGCCCGACCCCTTAAAACCAACGCTCATTTCCCGTGTCCTGTCGTCGTATGCGACAAAATCGACGTTGGAACTTTGTAGGTAAACACGTCGTGACATATTGCTGTCACCCTCATCCACGTAGTTCGTGTTAAGAGGTCTAGGGGTGTAAGTGTAGCCAGCTTGAGGCTGGGGCTTTGTTTTGAACGGGTTCCATGCCATAATAAATAGATATGACATGATCGATGAAAATGCCAAACACATCCTGATTCGACATTGCACCCACGGCCTTGGTGACGGTGTTCAACTAACCGCACTGCTCCAAATCATCCACCATAACCATCCACAATTGACCATAGATGTGGTAACTAAGCTGGGTCAACACTCGCTCTTTCATGGATTGGCAGACAAGGTTTGGCTGACCACCGACAACATCACCACCCACTACGATCAAGTAATCGATCTCAAATGGTGGGAGCCATCAAACACTTACCCCAACGCACCCAGCACCAAGGTAAGCAGGTGCCTATCTGAAGTTTTCCAAATCGAACCAACCATCTGCCCATACACCATCAACATCACCGAGGACAGTAGAGCCAGGGTTGACGCCTATCTTGCCGATATTCCAAGCCCCTTTGTCGCCATCCACTACGAAGGGAATTCCAGTACCAAGAAGAAGAATATCCAGCACCACGTAATCAGGAGGCTGTGCGAGCTTCTTCTAACCAATGGCTACACCCCGCTGATACTTGATTGGGATTCAAGGTCGCCACTGCCCGACAATCGAACCATCTTTAATCCCGATAAACACAATGACCTGTGGCTTGGAACCAACACGGGTGACGGTAATACACTGGCCGCATTGATTGAGAAAGCCGCCTTGTTCGTGGGGATTGACTCAGGACCACTTCATGTGAGTTTAGCGACCACTACCCCCAGCATCGGCATTTGGACACGCCATCATCCCCTGCATTTCGCAGACCTATCAGGGGATTGCACCCACTTAATCCCAAGGAACCATGAGGCATTCATCAGGGGTAACAAGGCCCAAGGTTTGGCGTTCTTCAACAAACACTACCAATCAGTCATCTATGATGAGTTAGAGATTAGTTTAATCAATTTAGTGTCTGATCAATTGGGTATTACTTTGAGGGAACAACCCGTGGAATTTATGTCGGCACGATATAAAAAGGACTTCTTCTCCGAGGCTAAGGCGAGCGGTCTCGATCTCACCAAGTATGGGGATTGGCAAAGAGATTACGGCGTCTTTATTGTTCAATCATTAGGGCTTCAAAAGAAAACAATTCTTGATGTGGGTTGCGCCTGCGGATCTATCACCCAAGGACTCCAGAGGGCTGGAGCGAGATGCCATGGAATTGATATCGACGGTGACTTGGTGACGAAGTGTGACTTCGATGTCGAGTCCATCGATTGTTGTGATGCCGCTAACCTATGGATGTTCTATGATGAGAGCATCGATTGCATTCATTGTCACCATTTGTTCGGTGATGTCAGGGAAGAATGGCTCCCTCAAATCTTGAGTGAGTTTAGCAGGGTGCTAACGCCAGATGGTGTTATCATTACGGTCGAGCCGATGGGATCATTTATCCCAGAGTTCAGAGAAGGATTTGAGAATGTGACGAAGGAATTCGCTGATCGGCTGAACCGTCATCCCCTGTCGAAGATCAGCGAATACAAATGGGAAGTCAATGTGTATCGTACGATACAATTGCAGCCACCACTTCTTGAACAGTAATCATGCCAGCACATCGTGAGAGTTCACCGTCAATGTCTTGACATTGGGAGCTACCAGGGGTTGACAGCTTTGTCTTCCAGCAATGTCCACGGGGACAACACGCCAATGACCCATGCTTGACCAGACTTCGCTGTAGAGGATAGGTCATCCAACTTGCTGGTTCCCTGGCACTATCGATCAAGACATAAGGCACTGAACAAGCCGCCGCAAGATGTTGTGTGAAAGTGCTAGGACCAATCGCCAACCGAGCATGATGCATGAGTAGGATCAATTCTCTGAGGGTGGTCTTGTCGAGAAGATTCACCACGTTGTTGAGAGGGACATGCCTGTGTTTGGTCAAACCAATTTGGACAAATTTGACGTCCGGTAGCCTGTCGACAACCTCCTGATAACCGTTCCATTTCTTCGTTTCAAAATCAGGCTTGGTGCCTGCGTTGATGATGATGTAATCGCCTTCAACTTGTGGCGGTTCGGCTCTTTCCTCCTCGCTCAAGTAGACATGAGGCCGGTTGGTAGCCAAGGTCAAGGGAACGCCCAAGATGTTGCTAAGTGACTCGGTATAAGCCTGCCCGAAGTGAATCGGTCTGGACGGTGGTATCAGATAGTTCCACTTATGGCGTTCAGCATGTTTATCCAATTTTTGTATGTGCGGGTTGTTGGCGAAGATGGCGTTGTGAGAACAATCTACACCGAGGTTGAACTTATGACGGTGCTCACCGAGGCTTTCAAGTGCCATTGTGGCCACCAAGCAATCACCGGGACACAATGGAAGGCTAAGGATGATGTCCCTTGGCTTTCTTGTGGGCTTGTGTGGTTTTGGTGGTTCGGCCTCTTCCAATGGCTCTAGGGGTTTGCCAGGCGGTAATAGCCCGAGTTCCCGCCTCCATTGATGGCGAAGCTTCTCACCCTTTGACCCAGGCTTGGAACAAGCTTTGTGTTCACGCTCGGTTACATCACGCTGGAAGGCAGAACAGAACCCATGAGAAGAACACTGGCATTCATTTCCCATACTTCCTCTTAAGGTCTGCCTTCCGTTTGGCGTGATCGGTTTGGCCACCGCAATTGCATGGTTTCTTCGCCATCTTCTTCGGCGGGTTCTCTTGAGCTGTGATCGGTGGAATGGGCACCGGTTGGCCAGCTTTCTCTAACATTCTCGCTCGCCATATCACATGATCTGGATGAGAGTCAGAACATAACACCCGGAACTTTTCATTCTTCGTTCTCGTGACAACGATCTCTAAAGCCTCTGGCCAGTCCATAATCACTCCGTTATCGTTAGGGTTAATCCCGAAGGATAAAAACACGTTCCTGTGGGTGCATCAAAACACTGGGCACACGTTGCAAACGTATCGCAGGTTAATGATGCCGTATAAACCATCTGATAATCGTAAGGTATTGTGGGTGACAACGAATCTGACAAATCAGGCCCCGCCAAGTCTGGTCCTTGCCCATTGTGGACGGTCGAATTGCAAGGAAAGGCGAGAACACTCACGCATCCGCTCGCTTCGTAGACTGGATAGAACCACATCTGACACACCGTTCCGCAAGGGTTGTTGGTTCCTGTCTGACATGAGTATTGGAGGTAATACCAGACTGTGACCCCCGAGCTTGGACAATTACATGAGGCTGGAAACGTCACTGACTCACCACCGGCCGCAGAATACCATCCGGGACCAGATGGTAACGTGCAAGGTGACAACGCACTCCCAGGTCCCCATCCCGCTGGCAACGATGATGAATAGGTGATCCCAAAAGAGCCATACTGGCTGTCGGTAAGATCGAGGTTTACTGGTATCGGATCAGCAAGAAGAACGGTGCCAGTATTGTCCGAGGGAGCACACTGATATCCAGAGGCCGGCGACAAAGTTTCGTTAACATCGATGGTCGATGGGCAAACCATCACAATCATGGTTGATCCTGTGAGCGTCGTGAATCTAGCCTTGCTGATTGACCACGGATAGGTTCCGACATCGGTAACACCAATCGAAACTTGTCCCGACGAATCGGTTGTGTAGGTATTCCCCGCTATCGTGACTGTGGCCCCAGGTAGTGGTTGACTGCAACATCCAGTCACTGTGAAGAGGATCGAAGGTTTAGCAGTCGGCGTCAACTCGATGGCATAATTTCGTCCACATGATAATGTCAGCGTATTCGAATAGGTGACATACCCACTATCCGAGATCGTCACTTGATAGCTGCCAGATTGTTCGGGACAGAGCTGAAAGATTGCACAACCACTAGGGCCCGTAGTTATTGGACTTAAAGATCCGACCGTGACCACGGCACCCACCAATGGCGTAGACGAAGTACAAGCCACCGGACAAATCGTCACCGGACAATCACAGCCCCCACTCTCTGAACTGCAATCACAACACCCCGCTTGTTTTAGGAAATACTGACTACCAACCTCTGCAACACTCGCACCTTGATATGTCAAATCAGTAGCATAAACATTCAGATTACCTTCTTGACATTGCACATCGGTGACCACGGTTTGGACCGTCGGCCCGACGTAGTGCAACATCTCCTCTGGATAATCATTGAGAGGAGGGGTAAACACTCTTGTATCCAAGGTGTTGGCGTCGAAGGTAAAGATCACACAATCGCTGATCCCCTCTGGTTGCCATAGGATGATTTGTGCCCACACGTAGTCATATTGATTATTGACAAAGTTGTAAAAGTCACACGCAATCTGTTGAGTGAGGGATTGAAGAACCGAGCTAACACCGTCGGCGGTATCATGGAAAATTTTACAAGTGTTCGGAACGCCACCTAAGCCGCTTGGAACACAAGTCAATGAGGACAAGGTGACTGTTTGAACGGTGGATGTTCCTTGTTCGTTGGGATAAACCACTTCTACAAATGCTGGTAGTGTTGGGCAGGTCATCCGGCCCCACTTCCAGAGCTGCAATTACAGCATCCCGCCGTATGAGAAAGATATACCGATCCATATTCAACAACTTCACCACACTCATAAGTGACGTCATGCATATAGACATCAATGGTGTCGCTGTTACATTGAACATCAACAACCTGTGTGAATATGCCAGTAAAGCCAGGACACGCCGATTCACTCGAAGCTTCCGAGGATGCTGGCTCCTCGGACTGTGATCCGCATGGTTGCCAGTAGTGCAACATCTCCTCTGGGTAATTGTTCAAAGGCCCCGTGATCACTCTGGTGTCCAGGGCATTAGCATCAAATGTAAAGACTACACATTCGCTGATACCTTCGGGTTGCCAGAGGAGGATTTGGCTCCAGACGTAATCATATCGGTTACCTTGGTAAGCATAGAAATCGGTGGCTATCTGTAGTGCCAAGGCATCAGGACTAGGACACTCTTGGGGTTCCGAACTTCCCTCTTCTTCTTCGTACAACGTGGCGTTGGCAAGATCGTGAAATACCTTGGTGCCAGGATATCCAGGGATTGTGTAACCCGATGCATTCTGTAGGCTGACCGTGCTGACATAACCCCCCTCAAAAGTGACCTGAACGTTCTGCGGATAGACCGGATTTAGGCAGGAATTACCCGTTGGTGTAGGGGTCGGCGTGGGTGTAGGAGTCGGTGTTGGTGAGGGACTTCCTGTCTCGCTGCTTGTACTAGTTGGTGTTGGTGAACCCCCACTCATAGCTTAGCCCCCAATCCATTATCACCCGCCTTCCTCAAGAGGTTGGCGGCTTCCAGATTATTGGCAAGGGCTGAAGCCGATGAGCTGTAGTTGTAAACCCTTATCTTCCCATCCAGGCCGAACAACACACGTTGACCACAATTGTAGGCAATGGCGTCGAACACTAGAGGAAGGTTCTTATAAGCATAGTCGTTGAACTTAGGCGACGGACTCAGGTAGTTGGGGTTTACGGCGTCTCTGGAGATGGCTTGACCGATGGCCGTTTGAATTGCGGCATACATGTTGTCCCAGGTCGTCTCGGGTGTGACGTTAAATTGAGGACAAGGGACGGAATGCCAGAAGTAGGACTTTGCCACTAAGGTAATTACATATGCACCGTTCACACCCCTTAACCCTGTCAATGGCTGTGAACGAATCAAATACATCTTGGGCTGAATGATGCCGCCAATGCTGTCGGCCATCTGCAATGGCTGCGGAGTGAATGTCGTGCAATTGTTGCCGTTCGTCAAAGCTTGTATTTGTTTTAAGGACGTCGCATCACAAAGAAAATGGCCGTAGGGAAAGCGTGTCGCACCGTTCCACCAGAGCAATTGATTCAGACGAATTTTGGGGACTTGGTAAAACCCGGTCGGAACCGTAAGACCCAACAATCCAGGCCCCGGCCAACTTCGCCACGTAAGGACAATATTTTGATCGAGCGGAATATTGTATGCCACCCAATCGATCATTTCTTGATTGGGTAAAGGTAGCGGAACGCCCGCATAAGACAATAGATTTGTAATGGCCATACTTTATCTATCATCGATCACGGGTATCTGGTCACTGGCGGAACACTTTGGATGTCCCAATACTGCTGGATAAAGCTGATGTCCTTGCTGAGTGAGTAAACCCTTGGTTCAGATTGATAGGCCAATCGGATCGGGATTTGAACCAGCAAATTAGCGGCGACATCCCATAGGAAACAG
>JAOTRH010084338.1:0-11973 GCA_034768845.1 Heliamphora exappendiculata | reverse complement strand
GTGGCCATGGAAGCTTTTTGGTGCCTGTACCAAATCCCAGATGATGACGGCCTTACCTTGGCAAATGCCGGCAATTCGTGCGAAGGGATTTGGGGAAAACGTACCCTTCCACTGGTTTCCATAGTGGAAGGGGGAGTTAGTGTTGGAGACAACACTGCCAAGATTATTGTTTTTGTAAACACTTTTCGGTAAAAAATTAACTTGATGGGCAATTGCCAAAACGGGTTCTAGATAAATTTTTTGACGACGAACGATCAAAATAAAATCCGTGCAACCAAAGTTAATTTAGAAGAATACCTTTTATCGATCGATTTTTCAATTACGATTTGATTTAGAGTTAAAACTTTTGTTAGATCTTCTACTGTATTCCTTTATGCGATTTTCGAATGTAGTGTGGGTTACTGTGAGACCCTGATCCGTTTTCTTTTTTGGTGTTTTCGGACGCGCGTTATGTGTTTCCGTTGCAGCATGTTTTTACTGCTTTTGATGCGTGATCGGGCTTAAATAGGCATGCGGGGTAGGTTCCCCGGGCCGTAGGCCGTTGTGGCGCGATTCTCGAAAAATTTCAAAAAAAGATATTTTAAAAACCTATAAATATCTGGAGTTAGATATTTTCATAAAGATATTTTTCAAAACTTCTCCAGTAAGTTTCCCGTTTCTCTCTGTCTTCTTTCTAAGTTCTCGGGGGCCTGGGGCTCGATTTTTAGTGATCCAACAGCGGATCTGTGGTTTTGGTGTCGTGGGCTACGCAACTATCTGGTCAGATTTTGATTCCGGTGAAGCTCAATTTTTCACGTGGTTTGAGGCGTCAAGTTTTGAACTCACCAAGGTAGAATTCTAAACCCTACTGTTATATAAGGGTGCTGTGGGTAAGCGTGTGTTTTTAACGGTTAGATCTCTGTAGATATGATTTTGCATCAAAGTTGGTTTTTGGGTTTAAGATCAGGTTTTTGTTGGTTCCGGTGGATGGAATCATGTTCTGAGAGTTTCTTTTGTGGTTTTGAGATTAGGCTTGGGTGTGTGTATGTCTGAGGGTATTGTATGGAGGTTTTGAGGCTTCGATTCAAGGGTTTAGAGGTTGAACCTATAGCTCATAATTAGTTTTTCGGTGGGTTCAGTCGACTGAACTCATAGGTTCAGTCGACTGGATCATTGTTTTTGGGTTCGATCGACTGGACTGAGGGATTCAGTCGACTGGACCGGGTGTTTTGGCGTTTTGTGGTTTTCCAGTAGGGTGTTCGGTCGACTGGAGGTGGGGTTTGGTCGACTGAACCTCTAGGCTGTGTTTTGGTGGTTTTAGGTTGGTTCCTTAGTTTTTGATTGATGTTCTATGGTATTCAATTGATTAATTTATGGGAATTACTTGATTTAAATACTTGCGGATTCCTTTTGGGTTTGGTTGGTTATGTGATGGGTTTGGGGGTCGTGTCGTGGCCTCGGGTGTGCGTTTGAGTGTCGTCCTTGTGGGTAATGTGCATGGTAGGTGCGGCTTGTTGATGCACGGTTAGATGTGTGGTTTAATGTTGGGTTGTGTTGGCACGGGTGAGCGTTGTGGGTCTGTGATGACCGTGTTGTGTGTGTTTGGGCCAGTGGTGGTCGAGTGAGTTGTCCCCGTGAGTGGATGTCAGTTTTGACGGGTGGTGTCGTGATGCAATTTTATATTTTCAAACAGCATTTTCAAAATATTTTCAAAAATATTTTCACCGTTTTTAACCAAATGTTTCAAAATCGAGACTCAACCCCGAGGGTTAGCTATAAACCTCCAAAACACAAATTTTTAGATTTTCACAAATCACCTCGTTTTCAAACCGCCTTTTCAAAACCATGGACATCCACAAGTCCATATCATATAATAAATCAAGAAAAAGCGTAAAATATGTTTTTTTTATCTAAACAAACAAGATTTATGCATAAAATATGACATTTAAAGCATTTTTCACTGATAAAAAAGCATATAACTGCATGTAGCACCCTTTAAAGACAACATAGTCTAGGATCCTACCTTGTTGAGTCAAAAGATCGACCCCTCAAAAAATGAACCTCTACGAAACAAGATTCTGTCCAAATGAATGCGAAGTCTTCGGGACCAACATCAAGAATCTGCTATCAGATCACTAAAAATTGAGGCCCGGGCCCATCAAAAGCTAGAGAGAAGGCAAAGAAAACAAAACTTACTCAAAAAGCTAACTTTTTTCAAAATATCTTCCAATGGCTTAATATTTATAGAATTTTGCGCAAGGCCTCCACCGCTCGAGCGGTCCCTGCCGACATAACACACTATCTTGACCCGCTCGTTCCCCGCTTGATCCTGCTCGAGTGGTCTCCATCGACCCAACTCTTTGCCATAGGCCCGCTCGAGTAGACAGGCCACTACTCGAGTGGCCGTCGCTGGGTGGAAAACCCGAGAACATGACCTAACACTTCTCGCATATCTTCATCCAACACCCCTTAGAACCTCGTTTTCTTCCTCGAACATATCTTTCGTGCATATCCAAACTCAAAGTACTCACTTGAAACATCACCGAGGTCAAAAGTTAACTCCAACTCTATCATCACTTAAATCTTTTTAAAAAATGAAACAGGTCGGGGTCACATATCGACCTTGACTCCAGTGGACTTTGCGAGGATTACTGGAATTTATGTTGACGGAGACTCCATTCCATTTTACCCAGACATTCCCCAATCTACCGAGGTGATGATGTACTTTCTTGGCATCGTTCCCCTATCAGGTATACATGGTTTTACACTCATTTCAGACATTTCCAGTGTACAGAGCCTCGCCATTACAAGTGGGTAGCTCGAGCCTTCTTGCTATACATCTCCGGTATCTCCCTATTTGCAAACATGGAGAGTATCGTCCATTTGCATTATCTGGGAGCTCTCTACCATTTGGACTAGGTTGCCACCTACGACTGTGGAAGTGCTGCTCTCGCCACATTGTACGGCTTCATGAAGGCCATGACGTGGATCCTGCATGAGCTTGGCATTGTAGGGTATTGGAGGATTTGGGAGGTATGCCATTATTTTTGTCTCCCTGTTCTTTCATCTGTTCACATATCTGTTACCTACCCTTTTACTGACCATTTCTTTTGCATCTATGGAGCTAAGTTACTCGGGATGAATGTCTCAGTGAACTCTCATAAGGATCCTCTAGTGTTTCCCCGTGCTACTCGATGGACGAGAGAGCATAAGGGGACGAAGCTTGGAGGAAAGCGCCTTGATAGATCTCGACTTTTCTTGAACTAGCTGGCCCTTGATCAAGTATAGCTTATGTTATCTGTTCTTATTACTACTCTCTGTTCTGTCACTTCTTTCTATGCTGCCACTTCTTTTTGTTCTGTCACTCGTACTATTCTATTCTTCCACTATTTTTTGACTTTATGTCCTCTTTTGAAGGTTCGATAGGACATTTGGCGGGGGCTGGAAGAGAGAGCTCTCGTAGATTTGATGCATAGTTGTGTTATCTCTTCAATGCGAATTTTACTAGAGGGCCTGTTCTGTTAGGAGTGGTACCTCAGGGAGGAATCGTCCGCTAGTCTCTCGGCCTAGATCACTTCCGTATTCTAGTGTCTCCTCCTGTTCGCATGTGCCAGACGGACATCATGATTGATTTGGACATTATTTGAGAGATAGCTGGCACTCATGATTCTTTATTGCTTCGGCCCACGGCGACTACACAACGTGGGTGAGAGTATACCTGATGGGACCGATGGGTCCTCGTCCAGTAGTTGTAGGGGATCCTTCAGCCGAGCCGGCTAGAGTTAGGAGGAGAACATGAGTAACAACAATAATAGTTGCAGTGCGAGCTACCGGAGCAGGAGCTGTTGGAGCAAGGGCAGGAGCAGAAGGAGCGAGTACAGAGATTCCTTGGGACATCGCTGCCTTTGTGGCGGGTCTTCCATTCATTCTTCCTATCCTAGTTCCACTGACCCCAAAGTTTAGAGTTGATATTTCCAAGGTTTGTCCTTGTCCTTTCCTTTTTAACTTTTCCTCATTTAGTTTTCTCAAATCTCATTTCCTTTCTGCAGGTTGACCAGGCATGGGTGGATCATCAGCTGCTCTTGATGCTAGGCATGAGGACACTAATCCGTCAACCGGATGCTTCACTCTGAGCGGCTGGCATCGCTTTTGCCCCCGAGGCCATAGTGAGTATCTTCTGACTATAGTTCAATTCCTTATCATTCTTTTACATCTTGTTCTTGCACTTATCCTTCTCTTCTTTTCTGCAGTCGTAGGCCCCAGTTCAGGGTATTGTGTGATGTCGTGGGCCTTACATCTCTTCCCGAGCCCACTCTACTTGGGGATTTGCTTCATTAGCTCGGAGCTGTTCTAGAGTCATATCTTCTACTAATGGCGACAACAGCGATGACAAAGATTATCTTGAGGAGATGAGATGAGTGAGATTCCCTCCATTCACACCACATCTTGAGATACATTTAGCTTTTCGGGCATGCGTGCCCAATTTTATTTGATGATGGGCCAGGGTGCCCCTGCACTTTTAGATATACTTGGGCCTTTTAGCCTTTCACCTTTTTTGCTTATATGATTTTACTTGCATGAAAAACTTTATCTTTATTACTACTTAAGCTGTCTTAGTTGTACAATGCATGATATAAGTCTCAAATCACAAGCTAAACTTTACAAGGGTTTTTACTTTTTTTCTTAACAAGAAAATGAATAACCCATCCAAAAGAAACAAAACAAGTTTAAACAAGCAATAGAAAAGAGAAACAAGGAAAGCAAGAGGTACAAAAAGTGTACGAAAGAGGCACACCAGTAAGGCGTTGCAGTATAAGGCGTGGTTGTTCCCGGATAGTGAGAAAAGAGACAAAGAGAAAAGGCAAAGAGGAGGAAGAATTGAGAGACCTACTTTGCTCTTAGGATTTTATTTCCTTATATTTTATAGTTTGGGACTTGCGCGCCCGTTCTTATTTTCAATACCTTGTAATTCCAGCTTTAGTAATGAAAATTCCACGTTTTATTTGAAAAAGATTCTAAATTATTTAAAGTTTTTTTATTTTTTCAATTTAAAGGACCTTATTATTAGAACTTAAAGACAAATTTGCATTAATTTTTACTTGGATTAAAAAATGGCTAAAACAAAAAAAGTGGCCGGATTTCTTAAAACAAGACACTTATGTGTCCCAAGAAATAGAATCAGGTTGTAATGTAATTTGGGTTCGGTTTACTCTCGGGTATTAGCACTCTTTTTTTCTGATGCTTCAACTTTTTTCAAGGTCACCATTTTGGATTTTTGGCCTTACGGGCTGCTCTAACTTTTACCTGAGTCACCTTTTTGGTTTTCAACCAGGTGAGCTTTTATTTTATTTTATTTTTCTATCAAGGGTTGTACTTTTTGAGCTGGTCCAAATTGATTGGAGTGGAGAACGTGTTACTATCCAGATCCATAATGATTACAGTACCATCGGTCATGATAGTTTTGATCAGATACGGCTTGGCCTAGTTTGGCTTAAACTTTCCCTTGGATAAAAAACTAGAGCCCTGATTTCCATCCAATGGGATGGTGACACGTCCTAAGCTCAAAAGATTCCCTAAAAGGTTACAGTCGCAAGCTTGAAAGGTTGCAGCCGTAAGGTGGAAGATTGCGGTCGCGAGGTATTTTAGGGTTTTTAGAAGTTTCATGTCGCGGTTGCGACAAAGAAGGTTACGGGTGCAAGGTTCAAAGGTTGTGAATGCAATTACTTGGGCCAGTGAACAAATATGATGCAAAGTTCGAAGGTCGCGACCTCAAGGTTCGAAAGATGTTATCTTTTGGTTCGATTTCATAGAGTACTGGTCTTGAATCATTTCCTGGCGATTGTTTAGAGACTTTGTGCACATCCTACTCGGTTTTCATCATTGGATTCACCCAGATAAGCCTAAGATTCAGCGAGATCAAATTGTGGTGTCTACACCTATACTCATTTGGGATATCTCTTCATCAAAGAAAGAACCCAGATCTCCTTGTTCAATATGGTCTACCGAATCAACTAGTATTCTCTCGGTGAATCTCATCTGCCATACTTCTATTTCTTCTTTAGTATCAGACAACTGGTGACTGAAGAAAATTTGTAGTCCTCACAATTTCTAATTAGTTTCTTCTTTAATCCAGGGTTCTAAAAATCCACAATAGGGAAAACCATCTCGTTCCTTAATGAAGCGTCCATTCAACCTTAGCCCACACCTTTTAATTTTTTGTTCTTTTAGACCTTCTGATTCTGGCTTATACCTGAGCCCATATCTCTGACGGTTATGATAAATTGGGATTTGCACTATAGTACCTTGCAAGTTCTTATCGAGTCACATCCCCAGGAAGAAAGACATTCCTTTCATCATTATAACTACTTTCGGGTTCACATAATTATCTTTCTCGTTCCTTAGCACTTAAACAGCCTTGGTTTCATCAAAATCAAACCTGCTGAGCAAGAGGTCTTCTTCCTCGTGTTGAATTTCAAGGAGCAGGATGGCGTCATTGAGAGGGATTAGCATGCCAGTTTCTCCCGAAATAGTGATAGTCACCCCTTTATCAATTTGACCTTCTGATGGAGAGTCGACAGTACTGCTCTCATTGCTGGATCATGTAACCATGGCCTTCCTAGTAGTAGATTGAATGGAGCTGGCATTTAAAGAACATGAAACTCTACTTCACTTTCCAGTTGCCTCACTATCACAATAAAAGTTACCAAACTCAGTACATTTCTGTCGCTGTTTTCATAAGTTCGTACTCCTTGTGAACTAGGCTTGAAATCTTGCGTCTTTAATCCCAAGCAGTAAGTTATATGTAGTGGGCATACATTGAGCGCAGAAACATTGGCAACAAACAATCGGCACCCACTTTTCCAAACATTTAACGGTCAAATGTAATGGCTTATTGTGAGATGATCTTTATGGCGGGAAATCTTCGTCACTAAAAGCAATCACGTTCGGTTGTTTCTCAGGCACTAACATTCCAACTAAATGATCAGGAGAAACATTAATTGGGATGTCCACCTTATTTAAAGCTTTCAACACAGTGTGCCTGTGTTTGTGGGAAGCAAGTAGCAACCCCAGATACTAACATTCGCCTATTTCTTTCTTAATTGTTTCAGTACCACATCCTTCTCTTCACCATCTCGTCTATCTTCTTGCTTCCTCGACTCTTCCGCCCCTTTACTTGGTTGCCCCTTTTTCTAACTAAGTAGGCTTACAGTGTCTCTTACTTCTTGTTAAGTGCTCTACTTGTTCCTCTAGTTCTAACAATTCTTTAAACTGGTCAGTTACATGCTTAACTTTTATCCGTGAGTGCTTACTTCCTTGTAAAACCCAGAAATCTTCTACTATTTTCTTATCTCCATTGCATTCTCGCTAAATTCATCATATTGCCCTCGTGTTATTTGTCTCTTTAGCTCCCCAAAGGTCTTCTTCTATTCCCATTATGCTTTGTGCGAACAAGTGGAATTCTTCATTAACATGGATTTCCAATTCAAAAAGTTGGGGAAGTGTAATCTCGTCAAAGGAATCTCCGTAATCAAATTGTTGAGGGGATACCCATGGTTCTCTAATTGGCCATGGTCCTCCATCATCATATGGTTCATCTACCATTGGGTGTCATTTCGGAACATTTTTCCCGCCATCGTCGAATGCTTCCATATTTATACGCTCTTCTTCAAATTCTTTGAGATCCCACAAGATGATCTCCTCTATGTATAAGATCTCATTCACGTCAAGAGAGCTTAAAATTGGTTCCTCAGGTAAAGGACTTTCTGGCTTTAGCTCGTGAAGCGAAACGATGTATGTAACGACCCGGTACAGACCCTAGTTATGATAACTCAATTAATAATGACCTGTGTAAAGACCCTGCTCAGACCCTAGTGTTAGTGACGGATAGTCCACGAGACCATAGAACACAAAAAAAGTTCAGAACCCTTACTCGAATCGAAAACCCTAAATTCGGCTTAGAAATTCTAAAAAGTTCCAAAATTTAGGCAACAAAATCTTAGCAACCGAAGAGTCTCCTAACATTCTAAATAAAATAAATATTATGAAATAATAAATTAAAAATAAAAAATTCTCATAAATAGGATAAAATGACCGTTTTGCCTATAGTATAGCAAAAAGTCCTAAAAATTTAAATTTTGACACATGAATACCCTAAATTAAGAATTTAAGTACAATTAAATAGAAAAGGACAAAATAACATCAAAAATGACAAAAAAAACCCCATAGTGTTCGACCACCTTGGGAAGTGTGCTAAAAAGTAACTTTTTACTTTCTTTTCAGCTTAAAATGATGAGAAATGTATTAAATTAAGCATTATGATGATCAAATACTTGTCAAATAAGTAATACACACAATAATATAGCATTATAGGTCAATAAAAGAAAACAAATTATTATTAAAGTTCATACACAACAAAATAAGTTAAAAATTCACATATTATTAAAATAGTTTAATTTGACTTAAAAGATTGCATCTATTTAATTAATTACTATAAAAACTATGATAATACATAGGAATACAATATTTATCATAAACATTCTAAAATAATAGGTCTCAATAGGAAAAGATACCAAAATGATATATCAAATTAATTTTTAATGTATTTTTTTGCACAAAAGGGCACGCAAACCAATGCAAAATCCCTTGATATAATTCAAATCATATTTATCCCCCAAACAGCCCCTATCTATATTTATCTTCCCCATGTCTGAATTTTAGCCCACAAAAGTTGAATTAATTCAAATCATCTTACATCTCATTAATTGAAATGAAGAAAAAATCTTTTTTTGGTACCTTATGTCCCCCTCTTGTCCCCTAACCTTGCCTATATAAATCAAGCCAAACACTCTCTTCTTTCCTTCATATTTTCGTGCAAGTGAGAGAGAGAAATGAGACCTCTTTGCTCTTGAGTGTTAAGGTGAGTTTGAGGAAAAAAAATAAAGAAAAAGGAAGGAAACTAGGAGATGAGTTTTTCTAAAGCTATGTCCTTTTATCCTACCATCCCTTGAGCTTCTAAACAAGTAAGTAAAATCTCTAAACCTTATATCTCTCAACTCATCTCTTTAAACACCTTAAAAATCAAGAATCGAAAACAATTTGAAAATGCATCGTAGTTGAGAAATAGGGGCTATTGTGTTGTTGAATGATATGAGATGTGTTTATGTGTTGTTATTTTTGAGTTTGGTGACTTATAAGTATTCTAGAGCCTTGATATTAAAGTTTAAAATACAAGCATGCAAATAAATGGAAGAAAAACTTGACATGACATAAGTAGAAGAGTTGGACCTTAAGAGACTTGATTTTTGAGAATATAGATGTTTCTTTCCTGAAATTTGGAATAACATAACTCAATGTAAAAAAATGATCTAAGCACTTTCATTATGTCCAGATTTAGTTTTTTGTGTTATTGTTCTTCCAAAGTTGGTTTCAACTCAATTTCATAAGTAGAACTCGAGATATTGCAATTTTACCAAAGTGTGTCATTTTTCGACCAGTCAGCACTCCTGACTTGAAAACCCTAGATTAAAGTGAGATCTGAACTTTGGTCGAAACATGAAAGTTGTAGATAACATGTATATATATGTACCCACCAAAAAGGAGAACAAAACATTGAGTTTTGATAGGTCAAAACCTCTTTGAAAGTCTCTATTGAGTTTCAGCCCTCAAGGGACACTTCTATCGCATATTTTTGTGTAGCCCTAAACCCCTATTTTTAATGACCTATTCCAAACATGGTCTAGATGAACATTGTAGATAACATATTGAAGTACCTGTTGCCCAAAAATCAGAACTTAAATCTTTCGAATTATATCCCAAAACCGTTTGAAATCCTCTGTCCAGAACCGGCTCTACTGTGTTTAGGCGGCTGACAGAACCTATTTTCTAAAATGGCCAAAAAATCTAAGTTGTTTCAAACAACAACCCTTAGCTATAAACATGAAACTTGTAGGAGACCTGTTAAAATAGAACATACTAAAAGTCGGGAACATTTGGACTTGATATGATACCTCAAAGCCGAGACCAACATAAGTATGTTTTTGGTGAAATATTGAGAAAAGTGCTGAACCGTTTTTGCTTAGGATGTTTTGTTCACCCTTTTGCCTTAGGTTTTGGCCTTGGTGTTAAATATGAGAGTTATAGAAAATATTTTTATCTAAATGGTGTATAACAATCATAGCTTGATTCCAAGTCTGGATACCGTAAAATCTTGTCGGCACTTTTAATTTAATACTTGATTTTTGGCCATAAAAGTCGCTAAGTGTGAATTGAGTACCCTTTGCCAAGAGACCCGAGTATTATATGATGATTGATTTGGATTAGTTGATTAGTGTTTTAAGTGAATGTTTGATGATTTAGAACTTATGCTATCATGTTTGAATTATATCTTGAGAATTGTAACTTGTGTTTCACATACTTGTATCTTATACTTTGTGAAGTGTACTATGAACCTTGCAAAGCTAGTTGATGCCATGCTATAACTTGTTGCATTTGAAATTGATGGTACACATTATGAGCATTGTCACTTGCATCCTGGCATATTGAAGTCCATCTATGCAAATTGTTGTTAGGATGGACTGTATTGAGATTGTCGTTCTTGGTTCTAAATCTAAGGCGCATCTGGTTGCCATTTTCGTAAATATTTTGGGATATATTCCCCTTGTACACCCTGGGTACGTCCCTGGTGTTTGAAATGGTTTATCATGAATACTGTTAGGCACTATGGGTTCATCACTAGCACTCTAGTTTTGATGTCTGCTTGATTTCGTCGCACCTTGAGTTATGATACGGGCAAATTGGGTAAATTTGGAGAGAGCCTAATTTGGCAGACCTAATCCCTTTGCGGTGGTAATTTTGGAGAGAGCTCAATTATGGTAGACCTAAACCCCATTGCCACAATGTTTCGTAGGTTAAATTTTGAGAGAGCCTAATTCGGCGGACCTAATCCTACTGCAGTAGTAATTTTGGAGAGAGCTCAATTATGGCGGTCTTAAATCCCTCATCTTGGTACTTTGTATAATGTGAATTATCTCTAGAAATTTTTTAATTATCTCTTAGACTTTGGGTTGACGCTAAATGAGCATCTTAGTTCTTAATGTGGGATCGGTTGGCCTAGATTAGGATGGACAAGACTGGTTGGCCCACCCCCACGTCGTTGCCATTGAGTAAAACGGCTGAGGCTTGCAGCCAAGGCGAGCGTTTACCTTTCGCAACGAGGTGAGGATAGATTCGGTAATCAAGTCCCATCAAGCCTACTTTGGTGATTCCTAGCGTGGAATCCCTGTTATAATCTGGGTGCATGTTGGGTTGGGCATCTGTATTTCATACACAGCATCTCATATGCACATGTTTATTGACTTATCTACTATCCTATCATAAATTTATCTGTCTCCTTAACCATAAACTGTACCGGGTGTTATATGGTACGTGTTGTGGTGAATTTTGTGCCGTGAGATTAGTTAGAAGGTTAGAGTGTTTTACTTATGGGCCTTGGCTCATGGCATTCGTGCCACAGGTGATGAGGAGTTCTTGGAGGAAGTTATCCCCGAGGAAGAGTTTGAAGAACATGGTGAGTTCCAAGGGCACGTGGATCCCGCTGATACATTCTGAGGAGTCGAGACCCTTGCTTTTGTTCTTATATTCAGTTTTCCCACGCTCAGTGTAATTTTTAAAATTTCTTGGTGAAATTGTAATAGTTTTGTACTTTTGAACGGTCCAGAACTCATTTATGATGTAATAACTAATGCATGTAAATATGAATGAATGGCTAGAATATCACTTTATTTATATTTATGTATGTCCCGACGTATCCGGAGGATGGGGCGTTATAGTTGGTATCAGAGCTTAGGTTTAGTAAACCTTCAGGCATTGGGTTATGAAAAATCATGCATTCTGTGGCGTTCGAGCTCTATAGGATGCATTGCATTAATCATTATTTTCATTTATATATTATAAGAACTAAAATATGATGCGTCAGGACGATACCGAGTTCGGGAA
>JAOTRH010084317.1:0-16961 GCA_034768845.1 Heliamphora exappendiculata | reverse complement strand
TACATACATTGCTCATAAAGATTCTCATAAAATAGAAAACTAATTTTATTAAAAATAAAATTAAATATTAAAAATATGATTTTCAGTATACTAACCCTAACAATTACTACATCCGTCGCTTCATCATCATCTGGCTCTAGTGGCGGCGCCTCTAGCGGATTATAAAAGGAGGTGAAGGCTCGCTCCTCGTTCTCGTCGTCGTCCTCAAGTCCCTCCTCATCGTCTACTCCGAAGTCTGCCTCGTCCCCTACTACATCTGGTTCTTCGTTTGCTCCTACTTCCTCAACCTTTTCTTCTCCCTGAGCTGGCCACTCGTCCAGAAACATCCATGCTAGTGAAAACACGTCTACCAGATCTTGATCTTTAGCGGTGTTCTTCCTCCGGGTCCGAGTCCTCTGGTTCTAATGCTGCCCATGATTCCCTAGCCGGTTCTGCGTCGGACGGCATCCTAAAGTAAGAAAGATAGAGAAAATCCTAAGTTAAAGATTTTAAGTTGTTAAAATTATACGTGACAACTTAATAGTACAGACACTCTTCAGAGTTTCTACGCCATAGAACTCGCAATGTCCCATTTCCCAAGACCTAAAGGTTCACTAAACCTAGACTCTGATACCAACTGTGACACCCCGTTCCCTGGGTATGTCGGGACATATATAACTATAAATAAGGGACATATTCAAGCCAAACTTTCATAATTGTATATGATAATTAATACATCATTAATAGTTCAGAATTTGTTCCAAATACTTAATGATTACAGTCATCCAGAAATTTTATCAAAAGTTACATCATGTCCGTGGAAAACTGAACAAAAGATACAAAAAGTAGACATCCTATGTCTTCAAGCTTCGTCATTAGGGTTAACCGGCTCCTGCCACTCTCCCTCTTCTTCGTAGTCTTCTTCCTCAACGAACACGCCTTCCTCAAAATGTCCTTCTTCTTTACCTGTAGCACGAATGCCATAAGCCGGAGCCCAGAAGGAAATTTTCTAAATCGTCTAACAAAATCACAACAAAATATCTTACAATACATATCATATAATACCCAATAAAATTTTAAGGCCAAATTGACGAACAATTTAACGTTTTCAACAGGGTAAGCATATGTAAGAACAATTGTGCAAGTGCACGAGGCAGATGAATGCAATGTAGTTGCCCAACCCGATTATAAATCAACCAATCAAATTTTGAGTAACACCATTACGTTCCCGTACGTTAAGCTCCTGTACACTAACTTTCTCGATCACGACGGCGTATAGCAGACGTTCGGCTCAAGACGTGGCACGGCTCAGGACATAACACGGCTCAGGACGTATATAACCCAAAGTCGATCATATCCAACACGATAATCTGAATGGCACCATTACGTTCCCATACGTTAGGCTCCCGTACATCAGCGTTCCCGATCACTGAGCATATAGCGGCAGTTCGGCTCAAGACGTGATACAGCTCAGGACGTAACACGGCTCTGGACATTCATGGCCCGAAGGTAAATCAAGCTAACATAGTAATTTGAATGGTACCATTAGGTTCCCGTACGTTAAGTTACCATACATCAGCGTTCTCGATCACTACGGCATATAGCGGTAGTTCGGCTCAAGACGTGATACAGCTTAGGAAGTAACACGGCTCAAGACGCACATGGCCCAAAGTCTACATATCATTATAATGACCCGAATGGTACCACTACGTTCCTGTACGTTTGGTTCCCGTTCTTTAGCGTTCCCGATCACAGCAGCGTATAACGGCTGTTCGGCTCAAGACGTGATACGGCTCAGGACGTAACACGGCTCAAGAAGTATATGGCCCATTGTCAACACCCCCATCAACAAGGACTCTCTAATCATGATATTATTCTAAATCCTCCATCCTTATTCTAAATTCTCTGGTCAATAATTTACGCACAAAACCCAACCCACAAGATACCCAAAGTGTAATGCATTGATGCTTATGGTACAATAACTCGTATCTTGAAGTACAACTGAAAAATAGCATGGTATGAAACTAAACATGGCATGACATACAAACTAATATAGCATAAAGTACAAGCCTTTAAAGTAGAAGGTACAACTCACTAAAGCTTATAATACAATCATGCGAAGTATAACCACAATTTAAGCGACATAGAATCGAACAATTAGCATGAGCTCATTTCATCAAAGGTATCATTTTCATACACTAATTACTCACAAATTTCATATAAGGTTCACACACTCAAGTCTCATTAGTAACGCACCATTCATGCACTTAGCCAATTTTAGATACAAGTTTAATTGCTAGTTTTAAAGTTGCAACAGTGTTTCGAAGCACTTAGGCAATGATTTAATTTCGGAAATTTTAACACCAATTAGATAAAAATATATCCTACAACTTTCATATTTACGACTAAGGTCAATTCCTAAGGTAAAAAGGTCATTTATTTTGTTTTAGTAAAAACCCTTCAGCATTTTACAGAGAAAATCGAAGAAATTAGGCCTCAGTTGGCCACGATTTTGGGGTATCAAATCAAGGGCTCTAGGTCTGAATTTTGGTAAGATTCTAGTTTAAGATGTCCCCTACAAGTTTCACATTTTGAGCTAGGGCAAGTTGTTTGAAAAAAATTTTAGAATTTGACCAATTTATAAAAAGGGTTTAGTTAGCCAAAATGGGTTTGCAGAATGTGTTTTTAACAGAGAATATTCAAATCCTTTGGCGTATCATCAGAGGATATTTTGGGCTAATTTTTTCTCAGTAAATATTTTAATATGTTATCTACAAAGTTCACGTTTACCACGTTTGTATTTGGCTTCAAAACAATTAGGTTTTAAGTCACACAAAAAGGTGTGACAGATAGATCTATTAGTCACTAAACCTTAATAGAAACTTTGGGAAGTGTTTTGACCCATCAAGACTTCATATTTTTGTCTCATTTTTTGTGGACAGAAGTATAAGTGTATTCTCTACAAATTTTATGTTTTGACATAAGCTCGGTTCTCATTCTAACTTAAGATTTTTAGGTTTGCAACTCAGAGTGGTGAAGATCTGACACTCTTTAGAAAAATGAGATATTTGGAGTTCTACCCAACGACATCACTTCAAACCAATTTTGTATGAAAGATAGTTCAAAAATCTAGATTTGGACGCAAAAATAACTTTAAGAAAATATTTCTACATTTAGTTATGATGATTTAAAGTTGGTGGCAGAAAGTGAGTAAGTCCAGAAAATCAGGCTATATGGGGTTTCGATTGCCTTGCTTATGTTGTGTACATTTTTAACATGTTTTCTTTGCATGCATCTTATGAACTCACATAAACCAAAAGTCCAGAACATGTTTAGGCCATAAAACTCAAAAATACACACATGAAAATACATACAAAACTTACTCATACATAAACAGTCCTTAAATCACTCATACGACGCCTTTTTGACTCATTCTTTGTTTTAATTTGTTAGGGTTTGTTATAGAGATGGATTGAGGGGTATCTTGGGAGAGAATATCATAAGGTTTAAGGGAGTTGCTTACCTCTTTTGATGCTCAAATGGGTGAAGAAAAATATGACTTAGCTTTATTGTACCTCCCTTGAGCCTTTCTTCCTTTCTCTTCCTTCCTTCTTTCTTCTTCTCTCCTTCTCCCTTATAACACTTAAAATTTTTGGAGCCTTCCTCTCACACTCTCTCAGCCGAAATTCATGAAGGAGAAACAAGACTAAGGTCTTGTTTTTATAGAGAAAAATGTAATGGGGTGTAATTATGGTTTTTAATTAAAATTTGATTTCTCTTCTTTTTTTTAATTCCTCATTGGTTGCTTAAGAGGTGGGACTTCATTGAGATATGAAAAATCAAATTTGGGGCAGGGGGAATTCTACCAGGTCTGTTGGGAGGCTAAAAAAGCTGAATTTGCAATTAATTTGGGTTTTAAATGGTTTTTTGGTACCCACTAAAACCTATTATATTAATGTATTTATTATTAATTTAGTCTTTTCATGATTTATCATAATTTTAATAGCAATTAAATAAATAAGTGTAGGCTTTTAAGTTAAATTAAGTTAGTTTGACTAGAATTACCTTTTTGACTTATTTATTGTGTATAGACTTTAAATAATTATTTGTTTATTTTTGTTGACCTATATTATTATATTACCATATATATTACTTGTATAAAAGTATTTGGTCAAAATAATGCTTAATTTATACATTTTTTTCTCATTTTTTAGTTTAAAAAGGCAAAAAGTAACTTTTTGGGCACAAGTTCCTAGGTGGTTGGCCAAGCAAGGGAATTTTGGTTATTTTGTTGTTATTTTGTATTTTATTAATTAATTGTATATAAAAATATGATTTTGAGTGTCAATATGTCAACCTTTGAATTTTTGTGACTTTTTGCTGTACTAGGGGCAAAATGATCATTTTACCCTATTTATGAGAATTTTTAATTTTTAATTTAATATTTTATGTTATTTACTTAATTTAAACTGTTCTGAGACTTTTCTAAGTGTTAGGGCTTTACCTTTGAGTATTTGGTCTCTTTTAGGATTTTCTGGTCAAATTTAGGATTTCTGGGTTAATTACTGTTTTTGGGCTAATTAGGGTTTTCCGTGTTAATGCAGCGACCTAGGTTTTCATTATCTATCCATCACTAATACTAAGGTTTGAGCCGGGTTGTTACAATCTAGATGGTTACTACTAGGGTTCGAATCGGGGTGTTATAGTGTAATTTTTAAAATTTCATGGTGAAACTATAATAGTTATGTAATTTTGTATGATTCTAAAATCCCTTTATGATGTAATAATTAACGTATGTAAATATGAATGAATATCTAGAATATTCTTTTATTTATATTTATGTATGTCCCGACTTACCCGAAGGACGGGGCATCACAATAAGTCCAAGTCGTTTAAGACAAGAGTTATGCTTGAAAAGTCAAGAAACGAACCAATGTGAAAATATTCAAATTTTCTCATACAATTAAATAAAAAAATTTATTTTGATATATATATATACTCAAGTGGCTAACCTAGGAGAATGTGCCAAAACTTGGTGAGCAAGTTTTACAAACTCAAGTTAAGTTTTAAGTAACTAAGGTTAGTTAACCCATGGTTAAGGAAACTTCCTAGGAAGCTTCCTATATATATATACTCAAGTGGCTAACCTAGGAGAATGTGCCAAAACTTGGTGAGCAAGTTTCACAAACTCAAGTTAAGTTTTAAGTAACTAAGGTTAGTTAAATCATGGTTAAGAAAACTTCCTAGGAAGCTTCCTATTTATATATATACTCAAGTGGCTAACCTAGAAGAATGTGCCAAAACTTGGTGAGCAAGTTTCACAAACTCAAGTTAAGTTTTAAGTAACTAAGGTTAGTTAACTCATGGTTAAGGAAACTTTCTAGGAAGTTTTCTATTTGACTTTTGGCTATAAAAAGAGACCCAACCCACCATTTTTCTTCATAATTTCGTGCATATAGAGAGGGGGAAAGAGAGAAAAGGAAGAAGAAAGGAAGAAGAAGAAGAAGCTTGAAGATGGGAGCTTTAAAAGCTAAGTCCATGATTTTCATCATCAAGAAGTAATCCTCAACAAGGTAAGAGAGACTATAATACTTCTAATTTTACATAAATCAAACATTTCTCCCACCATCCTCAAACAAAAATTTAAGATCAAGAATCAAAACTCAAAAGTAAAGGCGTCATGGTTATATTTTTTGGGATTGTTCAGTTTGAATGTTGAAGTTGTGAGTTGGTGTGGATTTCTCCATGGGTTCCATGACTTCTATAAACTCTGGAATATTGATATATTGAAATACAATATATGTATACAAAAAAATGGGTCGAAAACTTACACACTTGACACTAAGAGGCTAGGATCAAAATAAGCCTGAGTTTTGGGAGTTTTGAGCTTTATGTCCTGATCTTTGGAATATCATAACTCAATGTAGAAACATTCTATAAGCATGTTATTTATAGTTTTTGTGTTATATTTCATACAAAATTGGTTTGAACTCATTTGAGTAAATAGAACTCGAGATATTACAATTTTACTAAAGTGTGTCGGTTTCAAACTAGTCAACAATGCAGACCTAAAAACTCTAGTTTAAAATGAGATCCGAGTTTTGGGTTAACCATGAAAGTTATAGAAAACATGTGTATCTAGCTACCCACCAAATATTAGCACAAAATAATGAGCTTGGATAGGCTAAAACCCCTTTTAAACTCTCTGTTGTGTTTCAGCCCTCAAGGGACACTTCTGTCACATATTTTACTGTATCCCAAATCTCCTATTTTTACTGATCTATTCCAAATGTGGTCTACATGAACTTTGTAGATAACATATTGAAGTACGTGTTTTCCAAACATCAGATCTTAAAGCCTTGGGATGATTCTCCAAAACCATTTTAAACCCTCTGTCCAAAATTGGCTCTTCTAAGTTTCGGCGGTTGATAGAACCTATTTTCTAACATGGCAAAAAAGTCTAGCTTGTTCCAAATAACTACCCTTAATGCTAAACATGAAACTTGTAGGGGACTTGTTGAACTAGAACATACGAAAAATTGGACTCATTTGGACTTGATATGAGACCCCAAAACCGAGACCAACAGAAGGCTATTTTTTGTGAAATCATGACAAAAGTGCTGAACTATTTTTTCTTAGGATGTTTTGTTCACCCTTTTGCCTTAGGTTTTGGCCTTGGTGTTAAATATAAAAGTTATAAAAAATATTTTTATGTAAATGGTGTTTAAAAATCAAAAAAATATTCCCAAGTCGGAATCGTTTTAGTTTCACATGCTAAAGGGGAATGATTCCGTGTTAACAGTAGAGTCATGTTTTGTTTGTTAGGCACGGAGGTTGTAGAACCCGGGGATCTTGCTTAGCTTGCCGGGAGAGGCTCAGCTCATACGCATATAATACAAAGTGAGAGTGCTTAGCTATTATCTTGAACTTGAGTTTATGTAAATGATGCTTAAAAATACTTTGAAGCGCATGTTTTGAACTATAACTAGTTTGACGACCGCATGAACCTGTTGTTTTGAAAAGTCATGATATTTTTAATTCAAGTGTGCTATCCATGATATTCTGAGCTAGCATGATGTTACTGTGAAAGTATGATTAATGTTGTATGGTTGTTCTAAAGTGCCAAATTACAAGGGTTTTCGGCCCTTTATATCCCGTTAGGGGAGGCTATTCAACTATGGATTTTTCATTTGTTCCTATAGGGGAGGTTTTCCATTAAGCGGAGGTTTTTTCCTTTAAGGCTTTTGGGCTGAGTCCCAGGTTTTGGCACATACCACTCATGCTTGGTGGAGAATGGCCCTCATTCCATCACGTTGCTATCCGTGCATTGCGAATTGAGGTTACGGTACCATCGAAACTCTCGGTTGTGAAGTTGACGAATACTTAGACATTGTTAGGGTTTGAGTCTAAATTTAAGAAAGTGATCATGCATTTTAAATTTTTGATGGTTAAGCTAGGAACATTTTTCTGTTTGCAATACTGAGAAGGTTTTGTATAATTTGTGATATTTTTCATGTTCAAGCAGATGCATCAGTTTCTATATTTTCATGAAAAATGTGATGAACTATTTTTAGAAAGAGTTTTCAGTTATCCTTAACTAAGTAACTATCTTTTCTGTTCATGATAATGTTAAGTGCGCTCTCTTGTAACCTCTGTGGTTGCAGATACCAAGAACGACTAGGAGTTGGTCCACCACAGGCATCATCGAGTAGTTTTGGTTCTGGTGTTGGGAATTGTTTTGGTTTAGTTTTTTTTTTGTTTAGTTTTTTTAGTTTTGGCAAAGCTTCATGTATAAGACCCTGAAAGTTTTTTATGTTTTAGAAGTAATGTATGCTCTTGGGATGGCGAATCCCTAGTGACTCATGTATACCTCTTTTGACATTAAGGTGTTGTGGTTGCTTAGAAGTTATTGTTTGGTCTCTTAATATCTTTATCCTTTGTCTTTCTCTTTGGCCGTCGATTTGCGGCGGGATCACATCCCTTGTACAAGTTTGGTGGCTTGCGGGAGTGGGGCGTTACAATAAGAGACAACCTCGAGTTTAGGATACCCTTAGTATGCAAATAAAGAAAGAGTATCTGTATGCATTAATAATCACGTCGGCCTTTTAGAGTCCAAATCCTGCCATCCCCACCTTCAATAAAGAATTTTGACGACAACCAAGAGCATCAGGAGCCTGACGGAGAACTAACCATCAAACCACAATGGATCACATGACTCAATAGTTGCCTCAGCCATACCATTTATCACATTCATTTTACCCTAGGATGACTGACCACCGGAGAAAAATGACTCAGTCAATGGAAGAGACCTCCAAACCCTACGTGCCAGTATGTGAAGGACAACGGTGAAAGCTAAGAGAAATAATACAACACTTGGAAAGATTGGAATGAGGACGAAAGTATATGATTACGAATTTCGTCACGAGGATCATCAAGATCGCATCAGGAGCACAACGACATTCGAGTTATAATGGGTCGCCTCACCAAAATCATTCGCTTTCTATTGGTTAAATCTCAAGACTCATTGGTAGCTACCAGCAAAAAGTGCATCCGTGAGATCTGCACCAACATGAGTTTCAATTATACCCAACCAAAACTGGCATGTCCCCTTCAAATGAATGGGCAAGTTGAACGCACGATTGTGAACCATCAAAGGCATGTTAAGATTGTGCACAAGGAAAATTGAACGAAACTCTTATATTCGGTCCAAACCTGCTTGCAACAATAGCTCCCGAGCTAACTTTTGCAACCGTATGAGGTTTTGGGTGTGAACAATACTGCGAGATTATCAATATATGGAATAGAAATAGAAAAGAACTAATTGATTGGAATAGATCTCTGCTAGTCAATAAAGTGAGACCCATAATGCAATAACAGAAATTTATATAGTACCCAGAATAGTAGTCTTGTGTTAACAATCGACGGTAAAGAACGATAAAATCTAATTGGATGAGACTTTTTATACTAATAAACAGGTTGAGTGTCATGTTTTCACCTGACATGTAGAACCAATTTTATTGAGCAGTTCAATGACCCATTTTTTTTTCTTTTCTCTTTCCTAAAGATGGTGGGACAAAGATAAAATCATGAGTGCTCAGTAAGAGTAAGTGAAACCAAGGAGAAAGAAGACATCCCGAGCCTAGCATGAATCTTGCAAGATCTAGTAGCCAATTTGAATTAATCATAAGGGAAAGCACCCCAAGAAGGATCATGGTACTTATCGGACCTAAGGGTACAAAATATCACAGCACCTGAGAAGAAGAATTTTTTTCGAACGATAGAGGTTTTGATTAAGGCCACAAAACAACAACAAACAACAGTAAGAACTTGTTATAAGTGCAAACAGCCAGAACATAAGATGACGCATTACCCGTTAAAAATTAGAAAAGACAATCAATGAGGACCACTACGAAACAACAAGAAGATCACGCGCTCGGAGCCTTACTCACAAGATGGCAGAACAGGATAACTAGAAAAAGGGATACCAAAATTAATAATCTGTTATCAATGCCGAAAGCTTGGACATAAAAGACCTGAGTGCCCACGCCGAAGAGGATTAAACTACAACAACCGTAAGCCAAGACAGGGCTACAAGGATCAAACAAATCTGTTGCAGCAAGAAATAAGTGGTTTGAAAGAGGTGGTGCAACCTGACCAACCAGAGAACGAAGAGTGGAGTATTCGCCATTCAAAAGATATAAACTCAATAATCTGTTATAATTGCAATAAGTGCAAATGTAGAAAGTTTGAATGCCCGCTACGTACCAAGGGGAAGAAACTACAATATTAATCGAAAGGGAACGGTTGGTTTGGGAAGGATGATACAGCTTGACCAATAAGAGAATCACTGGACAAAAGATTTGCTTTCACAAGAGAAAAATGAATATTCATTAATGAATGAAGGTACGCCCAAATTCGCAAGCTATAAGATATACGTTAGTTAGACTTGTTGCATTATCCCGGGAAAAGATACACTTGAAAGACAAAGGCTTTTAGGCTAACACTAGTTAAACGACTCCCGTGCCGTGGATATGCGAAGTAATCTTTGAAACAAGTAAATAAGGACACATCTTCGAAAAGAAGAGGTGCAAGTAACCATCCACAACCTAATTCGCCTGAAATTTTGAGGACAAAATTCATTTTAAGAGGGGTAGATTGTAACAACCCGACCCGGACCCTAGTTGTAGCAACCCATACTGTAACTACCCGTGTAATGATCTAACCTAAACCCTAATATCAGCGACGGTTAGTTGATAAGATCTTAGATCGCTAGAAGAATAGAAACCTTAACTCAACCTGAAGCCCTAAATTGACCTGAAAAATTCTAAAAAGATTAAATACTCAGAGGAAAAGCCCTAATACTCAGAGAAGTTTTGGAACGGCCTAAATTAAGTAAATAACATAAAATATTTAAATTAAAAATAAAAAATTCTCATAATTAGGATAAAATGACCATTTTACCCATAGTACAGCAAAAAATCTTCAAAACTCAAATTTTGACACATGGACACCTAAAATCAGATATTTATATACAATTAAATAATAAAAAATAAAATAACAACCAAAATAACAAAAATACCCTTGCATGGCCAACTACCTAGGGAATTGTGCCCAAAAAGTTATTTTTTGCCTTTTTAAGCTTAAAAATGAGAAAAAATTATATAAATTAAGTATTATTATGACCTAATACTTTTTATACAAGTAATATACATAATAATATAATAATATAGGTCAACAAAAGCAAACAAGTAATTATTTAAAATTTTTACACAATAAATAGGTCAAAAAGTCAATTATTGTCAAACTAGCTTAAATTAACTTAAAAGTCTATACCTATTTAATTAATTGCTATCAAAATTATGATAATTTATGAAAAGACTAAATTAATTATAAACACATTAATATATTAGGTTTTAGTAGGTTAAGATACTAAAAAGATATATAAAATTAATAATTTATACATTTTCTTGCACAAAATGGTACAAAAATACAATTTAAGTCCCAAAATTAATCCAAAGTCTGAATTTTTCTTCCCCAAACTGACCTAGCCAACTTTCCTTGTTGCAATATCAGATTTTGTAAGTCTCAAAAGACTATAGCCACCCCATGCAACCAATAAGAAAATTTAAAAATAAAAAATTTGCATAAAATGCCATAATTACTTTTATTATCCTTTTTTCTTATAAAACAAGACTTAAGCCCCCCATTTTCTTCTTCAAATTTTGGCAATAGGAGAAAGAGAGAGACCAGAATATTGAGTGTTCTTAGGGTTCTTCAAGAGTTAGAGAAAAAAATGGAGGAGAAAGAAGGAGAAGAAGCTAAGAGGAAGGAAGTTCCTTGAGAGCAAATCGACTATGCATCCACCATTCTTAGATTTTCAAGACAAGTAAGTAAATTCTTAAAATCTTATGTCATTCTCTCATAAAATAGCCCTTAAGACATCTCTATAATCAACCCTAAAAATAAAAAACATGGATTCACTCAAAAGGCGTCGTAAGAGTAGATCATGGATTGTTTATATAAGATTAAGTGTTGCATGTGTTTGCATGTGATTATTTTTGAGTTTTATGACTTGAATAGATTTTGGAACATTGGTTTTTATGAATATATGGCATGAATGCAAAGAAAATACATTAAAATTAAATATAACATGAGCTAAGCTACCGAAACCCTAAATAACCTAATTTTCTGGGCATACAAACATTTTACCACAAAATTTAAATCACCATAACTAATTGTAGAAAAATAATCTAAATGTGTTTTTTATTTTCAGGCCTAGCTTTTTAAGCTTTTTTTCATACAAAATTAGTTTGAAGTGATTTCGTTGGGTAGAACTATAGATATATCATTTTTACCAAAGTGTGCCAGATTTTGACCACTCTGAGTTACAAACCTAAAAATCCTAAGTTAGAATGAGTACCGTGCTTGGGGCAAAACCTAAAACTTGTAGATATCACATTTATCTTTCTGGTCACAAAAAATGAGCCAAAAACATGAAATCTTGATAGGTCAAAATCCTTCCCAAAGTCACTATTTTGTTTCAGTGATTGACAGAGCTCTCTGTCACACATCTTTGTTGGACAAAATATCTAAGATTTTAATGACCAAATCTATAACACCCCGCTCAACACAAGGCACCAAACTTGTACAAGGGATGTGATCCCGCCACTGACCGACGGCCAAAGAGAAAGACAAGGGACTAAGATATTAAGAGATCAAACAAGAACTTCTAAGCAACCACAACACCTTAATGTCAAAAGAGATATATATGAGTCACTAGGGATTCGCCATCCCAAGGGCATACATTACTTCTAAAACATCAAAAACCCCTAGGGGTCTTATACATGAAACTCTGCCAAAACTAAAAACTAAACAAAAAAAAAAACTAAATGAAAGCAATTCCTAACACCAGAACTAAAACTACTCGACGATGCCTGTGGTGGACCAACTCCTAGCCGTTCCTGGTATCTGCAACCACAGAGGTTATAGGAGAGCGCACTTAGCATTATCATGAACAGAAAAGACAGTTACTTAGTTAAGGATAACTGAAAAATCTTTTTAAAAATAGTTCATCACATTTCCACGAAAATATAGATACTGATGCATTTGCTTGAACATGAAAATATCACAAATTATATAGAACCTTCTCAGTATTATAAACATAAATATGTTCCTGGCTCAACCGCTACAAATTTAAAATGCATGACCACTTTCTCAAATCTAGACTCAAACCCCAACAGCGTCAAGTAGTCGTCAACCTCACGACCGGGAGTTCCGACGGTACCGTAACCTCAATTCTCAATGCACGGATAGCAACGTGACGGAATGAGAGCCACTCTCCACTAAGCACAAGTGGTATGTGCTACCCGGGACTTAGCCACAACGCCTTTAAGTAAAAACCCCCGCTCAACGGAAAACCTCCCCTATAGGGATAAATGAAAAATCCATAATTGGATAACCTCCCTCATAAAGGGATATAAAAGGACCGAAAACCCTTGTAATTTAGCACTTTAGAACAACCACACAACATTAACCATACTCTCATAGTGATATTATGCTAACTCAAAATATCATGGATAGCACACTTGAATTAAAAACATACTGGCTTTTAAAAATAACAGGTTCATGCAATCGTCAAACTGGTCATAGTTCAAAACATGCGCTCCAAAGCATTTTTAAGAATCATTTATATAAACTCAAGTTCAAGATAATGGCTAAGCACTCTCACCTTATCTCATATGCATATGAACCGAGTCTTTATCAGCGAGCTAAGCTTGCTCCTCGGGTAACAAAACTTCCATGCCTAGCAAGCAAACATGGCTTAACTGTCAACACGGAGTTCTACCCCTCTTAGAACGTGAAGTACTAAAATGATTCTAACCATTGAATGCTTTCTTGATTTTAAGGACCATAGTTACTTTCTTTTTGGGTTTAAGGAGTACTATGCACTTGGACAATCCTTCACTTGTTTAAGGATTTAACTTAACCATTTATTACTCTCTTACAATCATTAAATTCTAAAGTACCGCAGCATTTTGAGGTACTTAGACTTGGACTTGGATTATGATTTTTAGTGAAAATTTAGATTAAAATATTCTCTACAACTTTTATGTTTTACACCAAAGCCAAAACCTAAGGCAACTAGGTGGAAAACTTAACGGAAATGAAAACGGTTCAGCACTTGCTCAGAGAATTTGTCAGAAATGTGTCTCTGTTGGTCTCAGTTTTGGGATTTCATATCAAGTTCAAATGAGTCCATTTTTGAGTATGTTCTAACTCAACATGTCCTCTACAAGTTTCATGTTTAGAGCTAAGGGTAATTGTTTGAAACAAGTTAGACGTTTTGGCCATTTTAGAAAATATGTTTTGTCAGCCACCAAAACTCAGCAGAGCCGATTTTGGACAGAGGGTTTGAAACTATTTTGGGGTATCATCCCAAAGCTTTAAGGTCTGATTTTTGGGAATCAAGTGCATCAATATGTTAGCTACAATGTTCATGTATACCACTTTTGGAATAGGTCACTAAAAATAGGTGTGTTGAGCTATATAAAAATATATGACAGAATGTTCCTCAGGGTCTGAAATTCAACAGAGACTACTTTAAAGGCGGTTTTGACCTATCAAAACTCATTATTTTGTACTCATTTTTGGTGGGTAGCTACATACACATGTTTTCTACAACTTTTATGTTTTGACCAAAACTCGGGTCTCATTTTAAACTAGGGTTTTTAAGTCTGCATTATTAACTGGTCTGAAACCGACACACTTTGGTAGAATTGCAATATCTAGAGTTCTACTTACTCAAATGAGTTCAAACCAATTTTGAATAAAAGATAACACAAAAACCTAGCTCTGAATATAAAGAAAATTCTTAGAAAAATTTTCTACATTGAGTTATGATATTCCAAAGATCAGGGCAGAAAAGTTGAAAGGCTCAAATTGCAGGCCATGTTTAGATCTAGTCTCCTAGGATCATGTGTGTCAATGGTTGGTCCATTTCCTTTACATCCATATTTTTTACACTCATATATGACAACTCCAGAACCTTTTCATACCATGGATCCATTAGAAAACCTCAAGAAAACTTCAAAACACAATAGCCACACCAAAATAGTCCTAAAATCTCACCATGACGCCTTTTCGATTCATATTCGATTCTTGATCTTTGATTGGTGTCTTCAAATGATGAAAGAGATGTTTGATAAGTATAAAGTCAGATGTGTTAGAGTCTTTCTTACCTTATATAGATCACTCTTTGATGATTTGGATGAAGGAATTAGCTTTAGTATCCATGGATTCCACCAAAGTTTCTTGGTTCTTCCTCTCCCTTCTTCTTTCTTTTCTTTTCTTCTTCTTTCTTTCTCTCTCTCTCTCTCTCTCTTTCTCCCTCCATCTCAATATCCACGAAATTCCAAGGAAATAATAGAGTGTTTGGGTTCTTTTTATAAGAAAAAGTCAAGTAGGAAGCTTACTAGGAAGTTTTCTTAACCATGGGTTAACTAAGGTTAGTTATTTTAAACTTAACTTGAGTTTGTAAAACTTGCTCACCAAGTTTTGGCACATATTCCTAGGTCTAGCCACTTGAGTGTATATATATATATATATTTTTTTTAATTATACATATATATATATATCAAAATTATTTTCTTTATTTAATTGTAGGAGAAAATTTGGGTATTTTCACATTGGTTCGTTTTTTGAATTTTCGAGCGTAACTCTCATCTTAAACGACTTGAACTTAAAATTTTGAATTCTTATCCTCGACATTAGGATTTTAATACATGCTTGTGTGGTTCCCACTCTGTCCCGGGTCTCGAGCTCGAAAAGCTTAAACGGTCGGGCTTCTTCTTCTTACCGTACTTAGGTTCGAGATTTCGTTTCTTTTGAGATGTTCTTTCTTCTTTATGAATCTTGAGTTCGGGTTATTACAAAATCTAAAAGTGGTTTTCATGAAAAATGTAGCTAACATATTAAACTAGAAACTGAGTAAAAATCAGCACAAAATACTCTCGAATGATCCGCCAAAGATTTTGAGCATTCTCTGTTAAAAACCTATTCTGCAAACTCTTTTCAGGCTGGCTGAACCCACTTTATAAATTGGCCAAAATCACCAACTTGTTCCAAACAACTAGCACTGGCACAAAACATGAAACATTTAGGGAACACCTTAAACTAAAACTTTTCCAAAAATAAGACCTATATCTCTTGAATTGATGCCCCAAAATCGTGGTCAACAGAGTCCTAGATTCTGCACTTTTCTTTATAAAGTGCTGAATGGTTTTCACTTAATTAAAGTAAATGACCCTTTTACCCTAGGATTTGACCTTAGTGTTAAATATGAAAGTTATAGAAAATATTTTTCTTTAATTGGTGTTCAAAAATCAGAAATTAAATCCAGGTCTAGGTACCTCAAAACATTGTTGTAATTTTAAAATTGACGATTAAACATTTACCTAAATTTGGCCAAGTATATGAGTGGCATGTTACTTTATGGAACTTGAACATATGAACTTTAAATGACTTATGTGAGTGATTGGTGTATGAAATTAACAATTTGATGATTAGAAATCATGCCTATAAGTTGGATCCATATCACATAAATTATAGCTTATGCCTCGTTTACTTGCACTTTATACTTTAGTGAGTTGTACCTTTTGCTATATCATGTTTATATGCCATGCTATAATTAATTGTACACGAGAAGCATATTACACACCCTGAGCATTATTACACTTACATCTTGATTTATCAGAATCCCTCTTGTACCTATCATTGTGGGTTGGATTATATGAAAATCGTTCTTTCTGTGGTTTTGAATCTAGGGCGTCCCTGTTTGTCAATTTTGAAAATAAATTTAGAAATTACTTATTGTAAAAAGGGGTTAGGCACCATGGGTTCGTCACTAGCCTTTTAATTAGACTTTGGGTTGACGCTTAACGAGCATCCTGGTCCTTAATGTGGGATCGAATGGCCCGGATAAGGATGGACAAAACTGGTTGGCCCGCCCCCATGCCGTTTCCATTGAGTAAAACGACTGAGACATATAGCCAAGGCGAGCGTTTACCTTTTGCAACGAGGTGAGGATAGGTTCGGTGATCAAATTCCCATAAAGTCTACTATGAAATTCCTATCGTGGAATTCATGTTATGGTTCTGGATGTATGTCGGGTTGGGCAACTGCATTGCATTCATCTGCATCACGCACTTGTACAATTGTTTTTATATATGCTCACCCTGTTGAAAATGTTAAATTGTCTGTCTCTTTGGCCTTAAATTGTACTGGGTATTATACGATATGTATTATAGGATATTTTGTTGTGAGTTTGTTAGACGGTGTTAGCCCAAGGGCTTTTTAATTTAATTTTGATGATTTTCATAATTCAGTTTCTAAGAATAAATATTTTTTAATGGATAATATTTTATATTTTCAAAATGAAAGTGTTAACACATTTTGAACAATCATAGTTGACACCTTAGCCAAAA
>JAOTRH010084306.1:0-16961 GCA_034768845.1 Heliamphora exappendiculata | reverse complement strand
ATTATGTATATTACTTGTTCAACAAGTATTGGATCATCATAATGCTTAATTTAATATCTTTCTCATCATTTTAAGCTAAAAAGAAAACAAAAAGTTACTTTTTGCACTCTTCCCAAGTTGGTCGGCCACTAAGGGGTATTTTTGTTATTTTTGATGTTATATTGTCCTTTGCTACTTAATTGTACTTAAATCCATGATTTAGGGTATCCATATGTCAAAATTTGAGTTTTTTAGACTTTTTGTTGTACTAGGGGCAAAATGGTTATTTTATCCTATTTATGAGGGTTTTTTATTTTTATCTCATTATTTCATGATATTTACTTCATTTAGAATGTTAGGAGACTGTCGGGTGTTAAGGTTATATTGCCATAGTTTTGGACCTTGTTGGGATTTTCGGGCCGAACTTAGGGTTTTTTGATTCGAGTTAGAGTTCTGAACTTCTTCTGTGTTCTATGATCTCGTAAACTATCTGTCACTAACACTTAAGGTTTGGGCTAGATCTTTACACAGGTCGTTATTAATTGGGTTGTTACAACTAGAGTTCGTACTCGGTCATTACATGTAAGGCTATGAGGCCAAACTTTCTTTGGATTGAATGTATGAGGTAAGGCATATCCTCTAGAGGAGGTTTTTGAGTAAATTCCATAGAATCATAATGTTTTGTATGAGTTGGATTTGATTTGAATCATTTGGTTTTGATTTGGGCCTCTATTTTTTTTTCAAATTTATGATCTACAAATGCTTTGTGTTCACCCTTGGTGCCAAAAACACTCTTGGTTGGAAGTTGGATTTTCAAAAATGCTTAAAAACAAAAGTGGTTCAGGACCAGACTGATCGATCGATCCTCAGATTGATCGAGCGGTCTTTGCAGCCTCTCGGTATCTCCTTTACAAGCACGAGAAATTGTAAGCAATAATAGATAGATCAAGCAGTCTGTATGTGTGGTCAAAATTTTAATGTTTTAAAATTTTGTTTCTATTTTGAAATCGATGTACCTCCTTCATCTTTAAACCTTTTGAAGGCAAATTTATGTTCAAATTGAAGCTCTAGAAGTTTTCCTTTCAAATATCTTATCTTTACCTTGAAATTCTTTCAATCAAAAAAGGGTGATTGATTTGAAAGGTTATCGATTTCTTAGTTTTATTATTCTAATTTATGTTGTTGGGGTTTGGGCCATGACAAATGGTATTAGAGCTCTCATTTCGAATAACCTTGAGCCGTGGAAAGTGGTTGTGCAACTAGGTGAAGTCAGTGTTTGTGTTTAGCTTGCATATGTTGACATGTTGTATAATGAGAATATGATAGGATCTGGTGCATTTTTTAGTTATGTGATATACGTTAGCATGGAGGTTGAACCTTGGGAATGCCGTGTCTTGGTTTTGGGCACCTAATTAACTAATTTGGAGGTCGAGTTAGAACTGGATTTGACCGACATAATTTTTGGTGAGAAATTTAGATAAGTTATTTAGATTGATGTGTTGATCCTCTTGGTGCTCCTCGTTACGTGAGAATGTTGACGTGATTTGTAAGTGTTGAATGACAATATGATTAAAGTAGAACTTCTTCGAGAGCATGATGCTATGTTTTATTTTTATATTGCTTAGTTCTCTATCTTCATATAAAAATATGCCACTGAGGCAAGGTCAAGGTTGAGGTCGAGGCTGGGGTTGCAATTTCGCACTTGTTCTAGAATGCGGGGATGTAAATGCCCCACAGGTACATGTAGAAGGTGCCAACCTTATGCGAGAGATGATGAATACCATTAGGCAATTGGCTGAGGCAGCAAGGGGTGGAGCCAGAGTGCCTAAACCTGAGGCAACTTCTGCAATGACGGAATTCCAATGCTTGAACCCTCTAACTTTTACCAAAGACCCAGACTCGAAGGTCACCACATAATGGCTAGAGCTCAATACCCGAATCCTTGACATGTTGCAGATAATTGAGGATGATTTGAGAGTGGCTTTGCCACTTTTCAACTTCGAGGGGACACCCACGAATGGTAGAAGTTTGCCAGAACCATAGTCGAGGGCACCTGGGCAGCCTTTGCAAGAACGTACCTTGAGAAGTATTTCGTGAAATCCTCAAGAGATGTTTTCATAGAGGAATTCCAATCCCTTACCCAAGGAGGATTGCCAGTGGTTCAGTACGAGTCCAAGTTTACAAGTTTATCGTCCTTTATACAAGAGATGGTAGCAACTGATGAGGTACGAGCTAAGCGGTTCGAGCGGGGCCTTAGGCCTGCCATTAGAGACAAAGTGATAGCATTAAGAATCGACGATTATTGTTGAGAATACATTGCTAGAAACCCACAACGATAGGGAAGTGAAGACCCAGCAAGAAGGGGTGAGCGTTCAATTTGAAGGGCGCCATACAAAGAGGCAGTGGTAGTATGGTTCTAGTTCTTTTTTAACTTGACCCATTCAGCTGTCACATTCAACGCCCGCACCTTCTGTAGTATCTTTTGGCCGATCAAAGCGTCGAGAGATTATCTTCTTTGTATGTAGATAGCCAAGTCATCCTACAGCTGATTTCCCACAGAGGGGACAGCCATAGAGTCAGCCACCATCTCAGTCCCAGGGGAGAGGGTCTATTAATTGCTTTCAATGTGGATAGATTGAACATGTTCATTGATATTACCTTCAAAGAGGGAATACTCAGAGTGCGACAGGGTCACAGAGAGAAGTCAGAGTTATAGACAGTCACAGCCACCGCCAGCAGCCCAGATATCTAGAGCTACAGATAGGGCTACAACAGTGTAGTCTGTGCAATAGCCTACCGTACAAGGGTATAGTGGTTAGAACCAAGGGACCCAAGGGCAGACTTATGCACTTTTTGAACCAAGTTCTTCCAGGGCACTTATAGTGCCAGACGCTACGGCCAGCATGTCTATCATCTGAGGTACCTTTTTAGTGTACAATTCTTGAGCCAGTGTACTCATCGACACGTGAGCATCTCATTTATTCATATCATCTGCATTCGCATCGACGTCGGGTCTAGAGCTAGATGCATTGAGTAGAACCTTATGTGTGAAAACTTCGATGGGTGGGAGTGTTGTGTTGAAACGAGTGTGTAAATCATGTGAGGTTCAAATCGCTGATCATTGCTTACTGTTTGACTTCGTTGTTCTTGATATGACCTCGTTTGATATCATCCTTGTTAGGGTTGTATACTAAAAATCATATTTAGATTTTGGTATTTATATTTATTTATTAATAAAATCTATTTTTTTATTTTAATGAGAATCTATATGAGCAATGTACATTATTTATTTAATGTTGTGTATCGGTGTCTTTTATTCTACATAGAAGTTAATCTGGTGTGTAGAGTTCAGTTTACACACAAAAGACCAGATTATCGGCTCTTATAAAATATAAGTTTTTAGTTCACAGCCTTAGATGGAATTGGACACACCATTGGTAGGACTGTAACACAATGTTTTAGTAGATCTATCTTCATGATGAGGAATGGTAATTGTATTGATAATTATTCTGACTCATTGTATTAGTACACTTTGTGTATTAAACATAACCGAATTGGGATAATTAATTTTATACTTACTATATAAATTAATTTACACCTCTTTCTTGTTTAGGTGGAGCATTCACTTCCACGCCCTCCAGAACTGGTGCAAACCTACAACCCTTACCTCAACTGCGACTGTGACCTCGACCTCGACCTCGACCTCGACTCACAAATATAGCTTTCTATAAAAGATTTAGAAAACTAATCAACACAAGGGTAAATGATAGCATCTACTTTAATCAAGTAGCCATTCAATAATTACAAGATATACCAACAAGTCCCACGTAATGAGGAGCACAAAGAGGAGTGACCCGTCAATCTGGATAACTCGTTTAGATTTCTCGTCAAAAACAATGCCAGCCAAGCGTATTTCTATCTTGATCTCCAAATTCGTTAGCCAGATGCCCAAAGGCAATTCACGTCATCCCCGAGATTCAACCTCCATGCCCATGTGTAACCCATAACACAAAAGTATCGAATTCTGTGTTATTCTCATAATGCAAACAAGTTAACATCATTCAAGCATGCTAACACAAGCATACAAATCATAAACATCAACTTCACACGGTGGGCGTAGCCACTCCCCACGGCTTAAAGGTATTAGAACCTAAATTTTGATTCAAATCTGTCACACCCCCAAACTCAAAACAAAGGATAAAAAAAACCCACGAATTACCAAAATACCAACATCTTTTAAAGTAAATCCTTCCATTAATCGAAAAAAAGCTTCAAAGTAAGATAAGAATATTTAAAAAGTAGGCTTATGAGGCTCCAATTTGAACATAAGAATAACTAAAAAAGGATTTGAACAAAAGGGGATATACCAGTTTGAAAATAGGAGTAAAAAAAAGAAAATTTTTAAAAAATGCCCAAGAGATAGACCGCTTGAGCAGTCTAAGGACCGCTCGATCGGCCTTTTGCCCTTTGCAGCATCTCCAGTCTGCATCTAAAAAGCTGCGACCAACATAGGACTGCTCGAGCGGTCTACTCTTGTGTTTTATTTCTTTTTCAAAAATTTTGAATTTCAAACACACCACAAAACCTATTTTTATGCAAGAAAAGATACAAGGGCCATCGAAAATCATAAAACTTAATAAGAAATGGATCTCAAACCATTAAAATAAAAGAATTTAACTCAAACTTCCATCTAAATAAGGAGATTCATTAAGATCTAAGTCAAAATTTACATTCAACACTTAGAACACAACCTTATGGTCTTACAACCCTCGAGAGTTTAAGTATAAAACTTAATCAATGTTTACAAAATGTAACCAACATTAGAACATTATCCAAAAAGGTTATATTTAACCCAAAGTTCAACTATGAGACTACAAAACATGATATAACATATTCTCTAAATCCAGAAGCACAATACCAACACCCCGTCCCTTGCCACTAAGCCATGAGATCTCCTTCAACACTTGAAAAATATTTTTTTTAAACAACGTGAGTCGAGACTCAATAGTATATGACTAAACATGAATGAATGCATGATATGGAAAAAGGTAATTCACGCAATTACCATAACATGTAAGCAATTCTGCAACAAAATTTGTGTGAACTCAATAAAATACATGTTCTTCTGACTTATAAACATTTCACATGAACTTTCATTCTTACCAATCCTCAACAAGCTCGACATTTTACATTATACGAACTTTATTAAGTGTCGCATTGTCATTCAGGTAATAGTTACCCCATTACAAGGAGTGCCACACAAGCAAAAGATGTTAGGGTTGTATACTAAAAATCATAATATTAATTTTAGTATTTAATTTTATATATTAATAGAATAAGTTTTTCTGTTATATGAGAATCTTAACAAGTAATGTATGTGTTTCATTATTTATCTAGTATGATACATGGATGTCTTTTATTCTACATAGTGTTTAATCTGGTGTATAGAGTTCGATTTACACACTGAAGACCAGATTGAAGGTTCTTGTAGAATATCAGTTTTTGGTTCATAATCTTAGATGAAATTGGATAAATAACCGGTACGACTGTAACACAATATTTTATTAGATCTATCTTGATTATGGGGAACGGTAATTGTTTCGACAATTGTTTCGACTCATTATGTAAATACACTTTGTGTAAATTGAACGTGACCAAGTTGGGGTAATTAATTTTGTACCGAATATATAAATTAATTTACACCATATGGTTATTATAGTGCTTATACTCTTAATCTCGAAATAATTATTATTCACGTATATTTAGTATTCATTATTTTGATTCATTAGAGGGTGCAATATTTTATGGGTCTATAATCCCTGTGAGTTGGATATCGATATTAATTATATGGTGGATATTAATTATTGACGAAATTCACGTCCTAAAAAATCAGGATTGATGATACCCCTTTAAGGAGATTTATAAGTTTTGACCGAGCCAAACCCTGCAGGTGGATTTTATAATTCGACATCCAAATAAATTAACCGGAAGATCTTGAGAAATTTTCAAAGAAGCCAATTAAGTATAATTACCAGTAATTTAATTTAATCGGCGGGTATTTGTAATCTTAACGTAGGGAGAATAAATAAGCATTTAATAACAAGAGCTCGAATACTACAGTTTTGAAAATAAGATTTAGAATGCAGTTATAATCCTTTAGTGGAATGAATTATAATTTATATTTTTATGAAATTACTTTTGGGTCGAGATAGAATTTCATAATTATTTTAGAAGACTACATCTTATTTACTCCACAGGTCACTACTGTAGTCTATATATATGTTGTTATAAAACTTGATGTCACAATCAATTATTATTCATCAGTTAACTTGGTGATTAGGGTTTCCACGTCTTTGAAACCTAAGTCGAGTTAACAAAGGTTTTTAAAGAACACGAAGAACATAGCTCACACTACGATAGAGTTTTAGCATTTAAAAATATAGCAGAAGGCTTGTGTCAAAGATTTGACTAGAAATCAAAAACCACAGCGGATTGTCAACTAAAAATTATTATAACAACCGAAATCAATCCAACTAGATTTCAAAAGGTATAATTCTAAATCTATCTTTGGGAGTATTACCGAGTTTTATTTTGATTGTTTGATATCAAATGTTCTAATTTGAAGCTCGCTTTGACGTTTACCCATCCAGATAGTTTTTGAATAAAATCATAAAAATAATCTTAGGATCTTGGCAGTTTTCTCCAACAATTGGTATCAAAGCTGTCTTTGATTATGTATGATTGAATCATAGGTTCGGGTAGATTTAGAATATGCTAACTTTATTTTGTAGGCAGTTTAATCCCGACTTTTAATGGTCAATATGTTTCAATATTTGATTGCATAAAGTTTATTGATTAATAAACGTTTAACCTTTTTTCATGAATTTTGGGTTGTGGTAGTTGATTGCGAACTCCTAGAAGGCCCAAGATCTGTAGGGATCCGGACCCTTGTTATTTTCTAAGCGTTCATGAAAATGAGTATGTTAATTCGGTGGGAACGTTGGTAAGTGTGAATCTTGTGTAAGAATTAAAACATAAGCATGTATGTGTTTTCTAATGATAGTTAAGTGTGGAGTTATGCATGAGAATGTGGTTGAATGATGTTTAGCACGTGTTTGGTTCAGTTTCAGCTTTAGTGATTCGGGGTTCTAGCCCAAGTCAACCGCTCGAGCGAAGGTCTGACCGCTCGAACAAACAGGTGGTCGAGGGGTCCTGGGTGAGGGGACAGCTCGAGCGGGCTGTCGGGGCAGACTTTTTAAAAGTCGCGTGGGGCTTCTTTTTCTCTCATTCTTTTCATATCTCTCTCTCTCTTTAGAGTGTAGGTGAGAGCAAGGGTTTGGGTTTGAGAGTTGTTGGAGGCTTGTTTGGCTTCTCTTGGTGAGTTCCCTCGCATTTCTCTCGGTGGCTCAATCATTGGAGACTAGATCTTGGTTTTGGAGACATTATTCTCACCGCGTGGTTGGAGGTGCTTGTGATTAGAGCTTGTTTGAGGCTTTCTCTTGTGGATCTAACATCCCTAAGGTAGGATCTAAGACTCTCCTTGAATATCCTTGTGATATGTGTTGTATTTTTAAATCTATGAACATAAAAGCATGAAAATAGTATTTTGAAACCCTAGGTTTGGGTTTAATGACAATGATTGTGAAATCTTAGATCTATGGAGGATTTAAGATGATTGTCTCTTGACATTGTTGTTAATAATGGTTGAATTGAGAAATGAGGAATTAGAGATTGGTGTTTGGGTCTAAACCATGAAAAATTGGGGCTTTTGGGTTTAATGAATTGATATGTTGAAATTGAAGTGATTATGGGTTAAATCGGGTGTTGTGATAACCCATTGTACACCTATTCTATGAATGTATGTAATACACGTTCATGTTAAGTGAAAAATGTGGGTTTGTTATGTAAAATCGAGGAATCTATGGATTCTAAACCATGTAGATGATTAATCCGGGGTTTGAGCCCTATCATATTGAAAATGTGAATAATAAAAAATATGTAGTGACATGGGTTTCGCGAGAGAAACCATTTGGGTTAGACTCGCGCGTATGTATTCTGATTGATATATCAAAACGATCAATTTTGTGATCTACAGATCGTTTAAAGTTGGGCACGAGTTGCTCCACGATGAAAGACCAAAAAACTGCACATATTAGGTTCTTTGCCCGCAGACTGGCAACCAGAAAAAGACGTTAGTTGTGTCGAGGTAGAGAATGCTCTGTTACTTCATGGGGACTGTGTGATCGGGTTAATTATAACGCTACATGGGTCTATACGCTTATCCGGTGTCGGTGTCTACGTTTGTGAACCACAAGTTGGTGGAATATGCGAAATGCCAACAAAGTGTGTGTGTGTGTGTGTGTTGTGAATGGATGGGTTGGTAAAACCTTAAACGAATAAATGGATAATATAATGGGATGCTAAAATGTGTGAGTCGGTTTGGGAAATGGTAAATGTGTTGGGCTAATTGAGAATAGTGAGATGGGTAATTTCACTGAAATGAAGGAGTACGAAACCATGATTCTTTTATACAAAACCCGGTTATGCATTGGCAAATTATCATGGGTCAAACGATATGTCTTTTATTAAACTTATGTGTGCATTCTGCGTAACCATCTTCACATGCCAAACATATATTCAATGTTAGTCTTGTTCCTACAAGCTTCGGCTCACGTTGTTTAACAACATTTCAGGTGATGGTAGAAATGAGATTGCGGACTGAGATGACGATCGTTAGACCCTTTTTGGAGTAGTTGATAGGGTTACATTCTTGTTCATTTTAGCTTTTGTGGAAAGAAATTGTATATTGTAATCCTTGCTTCTTTTTGGAATATTCAGAATATTATAATTTGGGATTCAGAATACCTATGCTGTAAGACCTTAAGGTCACACACTCAAGTCTTGTTTGCATGTGAGGATGCATGTTTGTTTGTGGGGTTGAAAGTTTTGACGTTTAATACGATATTTTGATAGTGAAGTTCTATTTCAGGTTCATAATTGAAGGATGGTTACTTTAGTCTCAAATGTATGTTTTTACATCTCGATTTTACTCAGTTTGAACTATGTATAAAGGGGGGGAAATGTGATTATTTTTCCAAAATGTAGAAGTTTTCCACGATTTTTTGGTAACAACTCTCGAGTGTTTCACAGCTCGAGCGGTGAGGGGTCCACTCGAGCGAACTGCGCTAGGTGGATTTTCTTAAAACTAATTTGAAATGGGTTTTCTTTAAATAATCTTTGGGTTTACTTTTGGAATATAAATTGACTATTCTCAGGGGCATTTTCATGGAAATGATCTTTCACTCCGGGTTAGTTTTCCAAAATTTATTCGAGTTTTATTATTTTGGAATTGGGGCGTTACAGATTGGTATCAGAGCGGTAGGTTTGAATACTTAGGAACTGTGGGGGTGGTTAATCCATTACGGGAGGGCTTGCATTGATGTGTGACATTCATGACTTGGTGTGCTAGCATGAAACATCTTGAGCATAATTTGACATATGCATGCTATGTGGTATTTGGGTATGGAGGTTGAACTTTTAGGATGATGTGTTTGGCCTTGGGGTGACCGGTCGACTGGTTTGGGGTTCGAGTTAGAAAGGCATTTGGTCGTTGCCTATTTTAACCAAAAATCCAAATGAGTTAGCCGGATTGACGTGTTATTCTGATTAGTCCCCCTCGTTATGTGTTGCCTAAGGTGTGTTGATGCTACGATTTGTGTTTGGAGGTATCTTATTGAGGGATGATATTATCGGTGATAAATGAGTTGTTGCAAACCTTATTTTGATATCTCTCCTTGTTCCTTCTTATTTATAGAGTGATGTTGTCGATACGTGGTAGAAGTCGAGGTCGCGGCTGAGGTCGTGCGTTTACCCAAGTTTCGTAAGAAGGGGACGTTCTTGCCCCATAGGAACAAGTGGGTGGTGTTGATGTTATTCAAGAGATGATTGCTATGATGAGAGCGATGGCTGAGGTGACTAGGGCCAGAGTAAGGGCTCTTGAACCGAGAGCCTCTGTGGCAATGAGAGAATTTTTACGGTTGGATCGTCCAACTTTCTCTGGCAAGCTAGACCCCAAGGTTGCTACTGAGTGGTTAAAAGTAACCACGACGGTCCTAGATGCTCTAGAGATCGGGGAGGATGAGTTGCATGTTAGGTTGGCGGCGTTCTAACTTCAGGAAGATGTGAGGGAGTGGTAGAAGTTTGCTAAGACTACCGTGGATGGCACGTGGACCGCATTTGCTAGGGACTTCTTGAAAAAGTATTTTCTAGGTTCTTCTAAAGATGTGTATCCAGAGGAGATTTTCTCTCTCATTCAGGGGAATCTTTTTGTAGTCTAGTATGAGGCTAAGTTCGCGAATCTATTGTGGTTTGCACCTAATATGGTATCGACGGAGGAGTTACATACCAAGAGGTTTGAAAGGGGTCTTCAACCTTTGATTAAAGATAGGATTGCAGCGTTAGGTTTTTGAGTATATACTGAGGTTGTGGAAGCCGCTATCTGGGTGAAGAATGCAATGGTGGAGAGCCGCAAGATTAGAGAGAGCAGGTCACATCATGGGATTTTCGATGCTCAGTCTGAAGGGTGCCATGTGAAGAGGTAAAAATCAGGGGGATCGAGTTCTTATCCCACGGGATCGCAGTTCCAACCACAGTTGGCACCAGCACCGTCTATGGGTTCATCTGGGCATTTTGAACATTGGGAGTTAGTGTGTTACACGTGCAGATAACCAGGACATTGCTCGAAGGATTGTCAGCAAAAGGGACACAACAGCAGTAGAGTCAAACTCAGGAGAGGACCCCATTTTCATGCTTTCAGTGTAGCTAAATGGGTTACTTACGACAAGATTGCCCTCAAGGAGGGAGTGTTTAGGGTGCTACTAGAGCACATTGGGTACAAGCATCGTAGGGGAGACAGGGTTATGGCCAGTCGTAGCAACAGTTGGGTGTACAAACAGCGAGGATAGCGGGAGGTGCTACCTCAGCTCAGTTAGTGAGGCAGCCAGGAACCATGGGTAACGGGGAACGGGGCTAGTGTATGCTCTTGTGGAGCCTGGTATATTAGTGGCACCTGTCGTGCTGGATACCGCAGCTAGTCCTTCGATCATACGAGGTACCTTCTTAGTGTACCATTCTTGAGCCAGTAGTCTTGTTGACATCGGAGCATCACATTGTTTCATCTCATCTGCATTCGCATCTACATTAGAATTAGAGGTAGATGAGTTGAGTAATGTCTTATGTGTAGAGACACTAATGGGTGAGATTACCGTGTTGAGATGTGTCTATAGAGCTTGTGAGATGGAGATTGCCGACCATCGCTTGGTGTTTGATTTTGTCGTGCTCGATATGACCTCGTTTGATATTATCGTGGGAATGAATTGGTTGACCACCTTTCACGCCTTCATTCATTATGACCGACAACGTATGTTTGTTTGCATGCCGGAGGAAAATTCCTTTTATTTTGTGGGTGATTGGGACAATGGTTCAACACCTAGATCTCTTAGATCATGGACCCATGACAGCCTTAACTCCATTTTCTCTACCTTGTCGGTGAGTGAGATTGAGTCCACTCGGGGAGAGCTTCCTCCCTTTGTCTGCGAGTTTCCAGGCATGTTTTCGAGTGAGTTGTTTGAGCTTCTGCCACGGCGGGAAGTTGAGATTTTCATAGACCTCATCCTAGGGATTACCCCCAATTCTATGCCTTTATACCATTTTGCACCGGCTGAGTTGGTAGAATTAAAAGTGCAAGTCCAGGAGTTATTGGATAAGGGGTTTATCCATTCTAGTGTGTCTCCTTGGGGAGCTCCGGCATTGCTTGTCAAGAAGAAGGATGGGTCGTTATGCCTTTGTATAGATTATCGTAAGTTGAACTATGTGACTGTTAAAAACAAGTACCCTATGCTACATATTAATGATTTATTTGATCAATTGAGATGTTCGTGTTATTTCTCAAAGATCGACTTGAGATTGGGTTATGACCAGTTGCGGGTCAAGGAGGATGACATTCCAAAGATGGCTTTTCATACTTGCTACGGCCATTTTGAGTTTCTAGTCATACCTTTTGGATTGACTAACGCACCAACAACGTTCATGAACCTTATGAACCGTCTCTTTCACTCTTACCTTGATCGATTCGTAGTGGTATTCGTGGACGACATCTTGATTTACTCTTCATCGGAGGAGGAGCACGAGGAGCATCTTCGAATTTCCCTACAGTTATTACGGGAATACCGATTGTGAGACCCTGTACCATTTGATTTTGATATCTATGCATGTTGGGTATTTTGACGCCTTTTTAGCATTTTTGCTTTAATATGCTTTTATGTGTTTCGATGCCTGTTTTGGTTAATCTGAGCATGCGGGGTTGCTTCCCGGGGTTATAGGGAGTTTCTGTGCGAATTTTAAAAATTAAAAAAAAAATATTTTGGAGGCCTATAAATATCTAGCCTTAAATATTTTGGCGGATATATTTTCTTTTGGATAGCTTAGTGGTTAAGTTTCTTTCTCCAAAAAAAAATTATGCCTTCTCTCTAGATTTTCTTGGGGCCCAGGCTTTGTTTTTGGCGATCGGGTAGCAGATCCTTGCTATTGGCTTTGTGGTCTACGCATCTATCCAGACAGAATTTGATTTCGGTGAAGCTCAGATTTTCACGTAGATCGAAACGTTGAATTTTTGACTCAATGAGGTAGGATTCTAGATTCTACTGCTGTATAAGGGAGTTATATGTAATCTTATGCATTTCTACCATGTTAAACGCATGAAAAAGTGATTTGTATTTGATAGATCTGGTTTTTTGTTTTAAAATCATTTTTCGGCATTTCGATTGGAGGAAAAGGGGTTCGAGGCTTTCCTTTCTGTGTATCTTTGTTGTTTTGGGTCTATTTATGTCCATAGGTTGAAAAAGAGGTGTTTGGCTGGTTTAATTTGAAGTTGAGAAGTTGTTTTCGTAGTTCGGGTTTTATTTTCACCATCGCCTTTTTCTTATTCTGAAATTTGGAGATTTTTGAGTTTTGTGTCGACACCTTTTTCTATTAGGGTCGACACAATTTCCTTCTGAGGTGCTGAGTACGCTCCAGTAGCTTACGTTGAACTCTCTGTTCTTTTGTGTTGACACATTTTCTGTTTGTGTCGACACAATTTCCTTCTGTTGTTGTTGAGTATTTTGTTGTAGTTTGTGTCGACACTTTTTTTTTTGTGCCGACACCTTCGTTGTTTGTGTTGACACATTTTCTGTTTGTGTCAACACCTCCGCTGTTTGTGTCGACACCTTTTCTATTGGTGTTGACCCTTTTCTTCCTTTGTGTGAGAAGATGGGTTTTGAGTTTGGGGTGAGTTCTATGAGCCCGTAGGGTACTAGAATGTGAAAGATATATTTTATGTTTAAACCATGTTTGTTTGGATAAAAAGCATGTTTTTATGCTTTTTTCTTAGTTTATTACATAATTCGAATGTGTTGTTATCCGTGGTTTTCAAAAAGGTGGTTTTAAAAATGGAGGTTTTATAAAACGCGTATTTGGAAGTTTGGAGCTAACCCTTGGGGTTGAGTCTCAATTTTTAAAATGTTTTATAAAATATGTTTTTACACATTTTGGTTTGATCTCCATGGTTTCATGGGTTAGATCTCTTGCTTATACATGCGTTGTATAACTTCTTTTGCGGAAAATATTTTAAAAATATTTTGTTGATCTCCATATTGATGGATGGATCTATATACAGGTATAATGTGTATTTGCGAAAAGGTTTTGTAGTTGATGTTACAGTTCGATTTTTAGAAGATTATCTAAATGTACCGGGATGACGTGTATTTAGCACGAGTTACCCTCGGTGTAAGTCCAGAAACGTGCACAGCGTAGGTACTCCGGTCCTTTGGGTTAGTCCATGTAAATTGAGGCGGTTGGCTGCTTAGTTCCCTCGGGTTGTACCCCGTAAATTAAGTGGTTTGTTGTGGTTCTCCGTATAGAACTTGTCATTCCCTAGCAGGCCTTAAGTGGTTCAGGACTAGGATAATGGACAGGAGTCTATAGTTGTTACCATTGTTTGTGTGACAGAGTCGGTACATAGGATCATATTCTTCTTATTTTCCACGATGGTACATTCCGTGAGGGAACGATGATTTTGATTATTATTTTTCCTTAACTATGGTTGGTTATTTGCAATATTTGCATCACATGGTTTGAAGGATGAAAACAGGGTTTTTATGTTAATGAAACCGTTTTGGGAGACTTGTGTGGTCTAATGGGAAAACTTGGGATTTGTGAAAAACTTTTTTGGGTTGTGGTTGAGTTTAACTCCCACTTATATGGTTGCATATTTTCTTACTTTACAGCTTATTATCTATTTCTATTGGGCTTCGGCTCACGGGTGAAAATTTTTCTATAAAACCATTTTCAGGTAATGCTGTGGATGAGGAGTAGCTTTGGTGGTGCCCGCGGTGGCGGAAGACTTTTATAGTTTTTCCTTTTAGTTTGCCTGTTTCTGAAGGCAGGTTTTGTACACCAAAAGGCGATATATTGTACGCATGTTGAACTGTTGTCCTTTATATACGAGAGATACACTTTGTTGGGAATTCGATTGGTTTCAACATGCGGATTTTAATGTATGAAAACCTATATTTTCATATAAAATGGATGTTTGGTGGATTTTCACGTGACCCCGGGTTTTGGGGCGTGACACCGATTATATGTCAAGTACGATAAGTGTGAATTTTGATTACCGAAGGAAAAGTTTTTAGGGCATGTAATTTTGAGGGATGGAGTGGCAGTAGATTCATCTAAGATCAAGGCCGTGATGGAGTGAGAAAGACAAAAAAATGTGTTTGAGATTTGGAGCATCTTAGGATTGGCAGGTTATTACCGTCAATTTGTGAAAGATTTCTCTAGGCTTGCAGCTCCTTTAACACGCCTTATACAGAAAGGAATCAAGTTCATGTGGAACGCTAGTTGTGAGCTCGCCTTCCAGACATTGAAGATGAGATTGACGAGTGCGCCCATTCTGATCGTACCAAAGAGAGGACTCAGTTATGTCGTTTATTGTGATGTGTCGCAAGAGGGGTTGGATTGTGTGTTAATGCAACTGGGTAAGGTGGTAACCTATGGATCGAGACAGTTGAAGGTTTATGAAAAGAACTACCCTACACATGATTTGGAACTCGCAACTGTGGTCTTTGCTCTAAAGACTTAGAGACACTACATGTGTGGAGAACGCTTTGAAGTATTATTAGACCATAAGAGTTTGAAGTACTTATTTTCATAGAAAGATCTTAACCTACGCCAACAGAGATGGATGGAGTTCTTGTGAGATTATGATTTTGACGTACAGTATTACCCAAGTAAGGCCAATGTGGTAGCCGACGCCCTTAGTCGGAAGTCTTTGAGCACGTTAACTCACATGGCCGTTAGGGAGTGGAGTATGCTCAGGGAGATTAGAGAGTATGACCTTCGTTTGGGGAAGTTCGGTGAGAGTGTTACTTGATTTGCAGTGATTTCTCAGCCTACCTTTGTTCATCGCGTTATCGAGGCACAACGATCGAATGCAAAGAGTTTGATGTTTAGGGAGTGAGTCTTGAGTGGCGAGGATGCCAATGAATAGACTATCCACATCGATAAGAGCCTGAGGTTTGCGGGGAGGATTTTTGTGCCAAGAGCGTGTCGAGAAGGCGTGCTTCGTGAGTTTCATCATTCGTGCCTAGCAGTGCATCTGAGGGGCACCAAGATGTATCATGACATCCGTAGGCAGTTTTGGTGGAAGGGTATAAAAAAAGATGTTGCACTTTTCATCTCACGTTGTCTCACGTGTTGGTAAGTGAAGGCAGCTAGCAGGTCATTTGCAACCGTTGCGAGTGTCAGAGTGAAAATGGGAGAACATCACTATAGATTTTGTTTCGGGCCTTCTGAGGTCGCCAAAGGGGCATGATGCCATATGGGTTGTGGTGGACCGACTTTCCAAGTCGGCACATTTCCTACATATTTGCAAGGCAGATTCAGTTGATAAGCTTGGTAAGCTCAACGTGCGCGAAATTGTTAGACTCCACGGAGTGCCAGTTTCCATCGTTTTTTACCGAGACCCTCGTTTCACATCACATTTTTGGCAGAGTTTGCAGTTACCTATGGGGACGAGCCCACTTTTTAGTACTATTTTTCACCCCCAAACAGATGGCTAGTCGGAGCGCACTATTTAGATACTCAAGGATATGTTACGAGCATGCGTTCTGGATTTTTGTGGGTCATGGGAAGACCATTTACTGTTGGTGGAATTTTCCTACAACAACAGTTATCAATCAAGCATTGAGATGGCGTCTTATGAGGCATTGTATGGTAGACCTTATAGGTCACCTATTTGTTGGACCGACATTGGTGAAACAGCCATGTTAGGGCTTGAGATTGTGCGTGAAACCAAAAAAAAGATCATCGCGATCCGTAAGCGTTTAGTGATCGCCCAAAATTGTCAGAAGAGTTATGCAGATAAGAGAAGGAGACCATTAGAGTTTGAAATGGGAGACCACGTATTCTTGAAGGTTTCTCCACATAAAGGTTTAATGAGATTTGGTAAGAGTGGGAAGTTATCGCCGCGTTGTATCAGCCCGTTTGAGATCGTTGAAAGGATTGGAGAGGTAGCTTATCGCCTAGCCTTACCACCACAGTTGGCCTCCGTGCACAGCATTTTTCACATGTCTATGTTGCGTAAGTATGAGCCAGACCCATCCCATGTTTTGGATTGGACAGAGTTGAGGATAAACGACGATGTTACCTACGAGGAGAGGCCAATGAGGATCCTTGGCACTGTTGGAGGCAATACTGTCAAGATTATTATTTTTGTAAAATAATTTTCAGTAAAAATTAACTGGAAGGGCAAACGCCAAAACGGGCTCCAGATAAAAATTTTGACGTCGAACAATCAAAACTAAACCCGTGCAACCAAAGTTAATTTAGATGAATACCTCTTGTCGATCTAATCTTCAACTACGACTTAATTTCGAGTTGAAGCT